>VYXD01007970.1:339805-380230 GCA_013397195.1 Hylia prasina
GGTTTCAAGCATTTTCTGAATTCATTGAGAATTTTTAAGGATGGAAGAAGAGAAGCTCAGTTCAACACAGGAAGCCCAGAACTAACTGCTTCCCTGTTGCTTTAGCATAGCAGAGACATGCAAGACCTGTTTCATTATTATTCTTCCAAGGCACCTCCACATGCCTCAGGAACATCACTATGTAGCCCTGATTTTCTGGAGTACCAGCAGTTTTTCAGAGGACACTGACAAATACAGCACACCACACAGCAACTGCTATGTGGTTCAGCCAAGGAGCAGCTCACATGTAAGTCAGTTTAGGCTTCTGGGAGAAAAAAAAATACTTATTAAACAAGCAAATAAATAATGAAGATGAAGGAAGAGATTTGGGGATTATTAGGGAATATTTATTTGGCAGGAGAAAGGAGAGAGGACTTGATGAGACTTGTAAGAGATAAGTCTATTAAAAACATTGTTAGCAGAATGAACCAATTAAGTCCACATCCCCAAAGCAAGTTGGCAATCAGTTTTCAACACCTGTTTTCAGACCAGGGTTTGCACAGTTTAAACAAGTTGTTTAAAGTGATCTCCCCAGAACCTCTAGGTCAATAAACACAAGGTAAAAATGCACTTTCAGGACTGCTTACTGTGAGCATTAGCCATAGCAGATGCGATTTTCAACCAGCAGCATTCAACACCAGGTGGAGGAGAGCTGGGCATTCTGTCCTGCATGGAGCATATCAAAGCCACGTGGCCAACAAGTCGCAGACTGCTGAAGAGAGCAGGTGCCTCCTGACTAGTAAAAGTAAGAAACAGAAAGGTCCATCCAAGATAGTCATGAATCTATATTTATTTACAAAAAAATCACATTTCCTTTAACTCAAAGTGTGCTGAGCATGACTTATGAGAGATAACACCTGCAGCCCCTCAAGGCTTCCTACAGTCTCATAAGGATTTCCAACTAGGATCTCCTCAACTTACAGGATCTAAAGAACGCATCAAAAGTAGTCATTTGAAGCATTTATTTCAGACTTTTTATTAGCAGGCACTCTCTAGCATAGGACGTCCTTCCTGAATAATTAAAACATAGAAAGGTCACATACAGTCCTCATCAGCAGAGAAACCCAAGAGCCCTGAGGTGGAGGAAAACTTTTTTAATCTTTACACAACGGAGTTAAACTGCATCCAGTCCTTTCTCCCTAGGCCACCTGGCAAGATCCTGCTTTCACTCTGAGAATTTTGTGAAGCTGTATTTGCCACTGTCACTGTCTCCCCCTGACAAATTTGCAGATGATACAAAACCAAGAAGATTGGCAGATACACCAGATGGTTATGCCACCCTTCACAGGGACCTTGACAGGCTGGAGATATGGGCTCACAGGAACCTCAGGAAAAGTCACAAAAGGAAATGCAAAGTCTTGCACCCGAAGAGGAATAACCCCATGCACCAGGATATGCAGAGGGCAGGCAGATCAGAAAGTGTCCTAGGCCCATGCATTATACAGAGAACTAACACTGCAAAAAGAGTTCCATTTACTATCTCCTTACAAAGGATTTAATGAAACAAACATGACAGAAAAAAAGAAAAATATCTAGAATTGTCAAAGTGTTATGCAAATGCCCTTGACATTTTTTGAGAGGGAAGAATAGAAGATGACAAGTCCAGTCAGAAGTATTTTGCTTTAAACTGTCTTAGACTACACAAAATAAGGTTGTATTTGCACAACAGAATTCACAATATGCATCCAATGCAGAAATGAGGCAATATACCATGGCATGATGCTTTCAGTGCTCAGGTGTCCAAATAGAAGCTTTGCATCAGTGAGCACAGATGTCCCATGACTTCATCCTATACATCCCAGGTCACACGGTTTATTTTGGCACACAGATACACACATGTGGACTATATGTGCATGTGCACACCAATTTGGACTTGTAGGCCCATTCCCTGGAATAAATTTCTCCTCCCAGTGGTNCCACCAGATAGACAGATAAAGTATATTAGAATGAGCAGTGGTTTCATACCTGAAATGGTTTTTTAGGATAAGCCATCTAATATATGATACAACTGTGACAGTCAGTGAGTGACATGGCACTAAAACTGCCAAAAGGAATAAATACCCTGGCATCCAGTGTTAAATCAAATGCTGATAAGGCTAACTACAGTGCAAGCATCTGAAAAGCAGAGCATGAGACCAAAAAGGCTTAACCACTTTCTACCAGCAAGTCTGCAAACCTCATCCTTCAATATTTATGCACATTTTGTGTGCCTCTTACCAAGGAATTGACCCTTGCTGCAATCAAAGGTGTAAGTACTGCTTTGGCTGCAGACCATCTAACAATAATACACATGCAAAGCACACAAATGAGATTCCCCTTAGCACAGAAGGGGCTCTGCTGCTAATGGGAAACGTGGTATTTGGAGACAATGATGAAATTCTAACAGCTGCAGCAAATTGAAGGATGGAGGGGGAAAAAAAAGAGAAAAGCGGATAGAGATGGGGGAAACAGAAGGACTGGAGCCGAACTAACAGCTGGGTAAAAACAGCCTAAGAGAGAGGTATTTTTGGAGTTCCCACATCCTTTTCATCCCTCTTATATTTTACCAGTTACAGCAAAAAAAGTAGTAGCTCATAAATAAACTAATCAGAATTGTTATCATCAACCCTGTCAGGTCATCATTCACCACATCATGAATCTTCTTTATATAAGCACACAAATACGCTGATGATAAGCACTACAGAAAACACCTTAACAGAAAAATAAATGCAAAGATGACCAGAAAGCCAAGCATCCATCACTGTCATAACCTCACAAAGAGGTTTTGCAGCTACTTAATAGTTTAAAATTCTTGAATAAGATGAATTAAAAAATATATAAATTATAAAAAAATAATTATTTTCACTCTGTGTGGGAACGATTGGTATCCAAAGATCAGTGAGCCTACTTTTTCACTCTTCTGTAGATGGTGATGATTTTGAAGTGGGACTGCAGGTCTTCAAGGCCATGTATGTGTGGTGTCAGCAACTGCAGTGGGTGTGTAATTGCTAGGAACTATAAAGCCAGCAGCTACTTGCTGGCTAAACAGGTAGCAAAGCTAGGTGGCTTGGCAGACAGGTATGCACATGTCCCTGGGAGTCAGGCAACTAGTGGAACGGGATTCTGGACAGAGCAGGGTGCTCCTGGCCACCTTTTGGAGAGACAAAAATCTGGAAGTCACCTGGAAGACCTGCTAGCGGACAGTCTCTACATCCAAGGCTAACAACTGGAGGATCCACAACACAGGGGATGTAGGAGTGGGGGGCTGTCCCTGCTTGTCTGGGAGTGACAGGGTCCCTACCAGAAACAGGTGTGGGGCTGCAGCCCTGGGGACTCATATGTTCAGGTCATTGAGAAATCACAAGAAAATGGCATTTTTCTCTTTTTTTGCCTCAGGAAAACGAAGACAAAAGCAGCTCTTACCTTGACAAGGAGACAATTTAAAAGCTCGTGTCACCTACAAATTCCACATGTTCCTACTATGTCAGTTTGACAACTTATTTATGTATGAACAGAGGAAACCATCATCCTACTGATGGGAGGGTAGAAATGGGTAGAAGATGGAGGAGTGAACTCCATGGCTACTTCCATACAATCAAGTGTTCAATGCTAGGTAGCATCAGTGAAATTACCTCAGTTCCTCAGATGCATCAGTACCACACACCCAGTGTTGGCAACTTCAGTTTGGCTGTACATTCTGAAATTGCAGGGTGTTTTGTTGTTTTTTTTTTTTTAAATCTAGTTTGTACTAGTAAACTTAGAGAGGTGGGAAGGGAATGGAGATTCTGATTCTGGTCTCCAGGGCTGTGAAAAATAAGCTTGAAAGACTGAGCTTTAATGGGAAATAAAACAAAGGTAAATAGCTTTAAAATCAAAAAGGGTGAGTGGTAGAGAGAAAAGACAAAGCTTTACTGTGCCCCCATTCCTTTATTGTGTATTTCTGTTTTTCTCATTTCAAACAAACACCAATCTTTCTTCCACCATACTGCTGGTGCATCTAAATTTCTAGTGCAGAGGAACAAATAATCTAAGTAAACAACATATATACATTAAAAAAAAAAAAACCTTTGAAGGCATTCTTCACATGGCTCAAAAACAAAAAAGAGACTGGCTTGGGTTTTTTTCCTCCATCCCTTATTTTCACATTATACTTGTTATGTGAGCTTTGGAGCAGACAAAGAAAGAGCAAAGAAAGCAAGCTTAGAGGAGGCCATCCTTAAACACATTACTGGTAATCGTTTTGTGATTTCACATTTACTTTCTATTGAGTTGATTCTCCTCATGCATGCTTATAGGCTAAAAAGAACAGGCTGCAACTAGAGTGGCAGCAGCCACATTTGTTCTTTGTTCTGAAGAGAGCAGGATTAGAATAATCCATGCACGTTTTTCACTGCCACTCCTTTTTTATTATTACATTTAATTACATTTTCAGACTATGCTGCCCTGTCCTATATATATATACTTATGCTACATGAACAGACACAACATCTCTTTGTGCTGCCCTACATCTTGGGCACTTGCACGTTCCTGATCAAACAATGAGCTGGCGGGAAAGGGAGCTGATCTTAACTCCGTGAAGAAAGAGTTCAGTGAGACATGAAGAAGCACAGTAGGATTTTTTTCCCAACCTAACGTTGTCAAAACAAGGCTCCAAAGGAGCCACTGTCTCACACAACACAGGTTTTTTTCAGCGCTTGTTTGTGGTTTTGTGGGGCAATTTTTGTTTTCATCTTATTAATGCAAATTGTACACCAAAATGCCTTATGTCATTAGTTAGGAAGAGACAAAAGCAGGAGGCACAGGCAGAGGGTACCTCTCAGCTGAGCCTGGAAATTAGAGGGAAACTCGCTGGAATGAACAGACACAGATTTCAGCAGTGCAGAGGCAGCAGCTGTTGCACTGACAGTAATTAGATTGAGGACCTGAGGAAGGGAAAGGACAGAGCCATGAAGGAGCACGATGCCAAGGCACACACTCATTTCTGAATCAGCAGGTTGTTACAAGTTTTAAAGGTGGGGGAAATAGAGTAATTCCCACACGAATGACAGCATCTTACTTGTAGAGTTAAAAACTTGTTCAAAATCTTTTAAACAAATAGTGGTGATGATGTATTATGTGAAACAAAAGCACAAAATGTTGACGTTACTGTCTCACTCCTTTTTTCATGCCAACACCCTTTTTCTGCATACAGGCTACACAAAGTTACAATAGAAAAATACAATCCCTGGTAACTGGTGACATAAGAGGAACTTCATTTTGTTGAGCTGAATATGTCTCACAAGCAGTATCCCATCTAGCAGATGGAAATACTGAAGCAGAGGCTGACATAACTACTGTACCATCATCACCAAGCAGTTCCAAGAACTAGGAACAGACTTCCCCACCCCTGAATATAACCTTTTGTATTAACTGCTGCCTTAGACAGCCAACACACTCCTCCTGGTAAAAGGCTCTTCCAAGACTGCTGACTATTTCTCTCCCTGTTCCTTCACTCCCAGTTCCTGACATTTCCTGATGTAACAGACGCTTCTCAAGACACCCAAGCAAGACTCAGTTGACCACCATCTGGAAGGCAACCAGAAGCTCCCTCTAGCAAATGAGTATGAATCAGAACAAGAATCCCACTCCTGTTCTGCAGCGGGATAGGAATGCACAGCTGTTACTACATCTCATTTCAGAGAGGCATCAGAAACTTGACATTCATGACCACCCCAAGCACATTCTGAAACTCTGCCCTGCTCAGGTCCTCGCTGGCAAGTGGCCAGGCCTTGGTGGTTGGGACCACTGCATGAAATGTATCAGGTGGCATATTGCCTTTTGTCATTTCTGGGAACTGGATTAAGCATGAGGACTGCTGTGACACTTCATCTCGCTCCCACTGCCCTCCTACCTCAAATGGAGATGGAGCATTAGTCTGTAGTCTTACAGAGATGCAGCCAATAGATAAAACACAGCCCAGCCTGCACCGTAGCTCTCTGATGCAAGCGACACTGAGCTATGGAATACGTGATGACATTCCACAGCAGGCATATAAATGTAGTGCAGCATGTTCACTGTAAAGAAACACCCCTAAACCATAATTCCTTGCTGCCTCATCTTTCAAATCAAGGAGGTGTTTAGCACTTGGACGTTAGTAAAAGTCTTGGGAGAAGCTGCAATAACCCAGGTTATTAAAAACAAGACTACAAAAAAACTCCATGAAGACAAGAGTAGCAGGGTGAATAGCAAATAAGTTTTTAATTAGAAGTTATACCTTCAAATGAAGGTTTGTGGTTTCACAGGTCAAGTCAAAAACCATGGCATATTGGCTGCAGGAGATTTTTGGCTTCTCTATTGCAACAGGGATTTCACAGATACCTACATCAGGTCACTCAGTGCTACCAACACTTTGTGATCCCACATCTAGACAGGGAAAGGTAATAAACACCCTTCTTTATGACACACATCAGTTCTACACACCAGCAAAGCTTCTGTCCTTGCTGCATCTATGAATTAAAGCTCAGGTAGTCTACAGGAAAAAGTGAGAAAAGAAAGAAGAAAATGGGGTGTGAAGAGGAAAGAAAGATTTAGGTGGTTTTTTTTCATTCTTAGCTGTTTGACCACCACATTTGAATTGGCCTTTTGGTTTTTATTTTCAGTAATGTTTTGGCAGTTCCCTGCTCAGCTGTAGTGAGGAAGAAGCTGATGCAGCATCTTTGTTGTGGACAAACATTGGGAAGTTTTGAGCCGATGAAAACAGCAATGTCCACGTACAGTGCATGCTGGAGAACAACCCATGCAGTGACTATGGAAATGATCCCTTTGGCCAGAGGCAGGATTTACATAAGGAAAAGAAACACTACAGTTTCAATCAAAAGCTCAACAGTTTCCCCAGCTGAATGCTGGAGACTATTCTAACTAAAGACTTTTTCCATTTCTGCAGCTACCCCTTATGTTATTTAATCTCAACTGAGCCTGAGTTCAGTTCTGGTAACAGTTCAAAAGAAAATTCATTTATGACATGTATCTTGAAGACCTTAGCATCAACAATTTAATTCTTTTTTGTTTTGCCTTTTTTAAATTATGAAAGTCTCACAAGGATGTAAGGGTATCTCCTGAAGCTCTGTATTTTGACACAGGATTGGAATGCTGGACTGTAGCTGACACACATGAAAGCAACTGACTGCACCAAGCCACACCATGTCACACAGCCTGAAGCTGCAGTGTCTATTACTGCCTCAAGGATCTCCACTTTGAGCTGAATTCTGCAGCACAGATCCAGCCTCACACCTACCAACAGTTTCCAAGCCACAGCCTTTGCCTGCAGTGCCCTTCAACAATGCTTACAGAAAGAAATCCAAGAAGCTGAAAGCAAGGCTAGAGCTCTAATGAGCACTAGTGACTGCATGGGCAGAGCACACTGACCACAAAGCACTACTTAGGCAAGTACTGCCATCAATAGGCCAATGAAGACACAGGGTCATTTGTCTACACCTCGGTTTTGCCAGTGCAGACATGCTGTCTGCCTCAATCCCACACTTAAGTTGGCACAGATTGGAAATTTATACGGTATCATCGCATCAGCAAAATTCAGCTTGCCACTGTATATCTTCCCACTTAAAGAACTGATTTAAACTGCAGCTCCAACAGGAAGCTTGCTGATATACCTCTGCAAATAAAAAGGCTTACAGTATAATAAATAAGCTGCAATACTGAGCTCCTGTATGGCTGTTATTGCATATCCACAGTGCACTTACTGCATTATGCTTTTTTTTCCCTCAACTCTTACAGTTCCAATTTGTTTTCCATGATACTGAATGGCTCCTATTCCAGAGTTTGCTTTTTGCAAAGCAGCTCCTGAAATGTATTTCACTTGGTTGATAGAGTTACACTGAAGTGGCTTACTGACATTCCAACAAATTACTTATTTGACAGTCTGCACAAGCTCCTGTTTTTCATGTTTACCTGTGAAAATATCAAGTTGTTCTACCACAAAGAAATTCCTTTTTTTACAATCTCATCTCTCCTGAGGAGTTCCAACTCTGAATTTTCTCCCAGGCTGCCTTATACAGTTGAACCATTAGCATCTCCCATCTTCTATCATCTACACACCCTTCAGTGTTAATTATCTGCTTTAAAGGTACTTTATCTACCCCATGAACTTCAAAAACGTGAACTTCGAACATTCAAGAAAGCAAATAGTGAAGAATGGCAAGACTGCAATCTAATTGTGAAGAAAATCCAAAGAAACTATTACTGACATGCAACATCTGTGACAAGGTCTGGGCCATCCACAGAAAATCTTGCTAACACTCAGCCTCTCCTTTTCCCCCACCCAGACATGGCAGTATTAAGCAGCTTAGTTAATGGCTTTCAATTTGATTCTAAAAGAGCTGATGTTCACGCAGTGCAGAGCCACTCTAAATAAAACCACTGGCAAAACAAACCAGCGCTGGGTACAACAGCTGACCATCAGCAGGGCCAGTGGGCAAAAATCGAACCCTTCCAGCAGAAGTGAGGACTTTTCACGTCCCTGTTAAAAGGGTTAAACATGCCTCCAGGCATTCTGCTTTTCCCATGTATCTGATTGAGTTCAGAAGTATCAGCTGCAACTCACTGGCCCACCTTCAAATCCAGCTGGCTGTTAATGGGGCAACTTTATTTGTTTTGTATTAATAAGAGTAATTGCCATTAAGACTGTATAGGCAGAAGTGAAGCAGCAACTCCTACACTACCTGCTGGCTGCTTAAAATAATTTTTCCCGAGGTCTCATCTTCCCACAAACTGGTCCTGGTTCTTGTGTTTGCTCTAAAATCCAGCTGAGCTTGTATTCTGTGACTCAGAGATGCTTTTATCTGCTGAGCACTTCCTTCACTCTTCTGTTACACCCAAAAGCCTGCAAGCTTTCACGGCCTTCCTAGTCAGGCAAGCTACTACAGCCCTAACTATTGACAAATAAACCCTTTTCTTGCATACTGCATTAAGATGCAATTAGAAAGGGTCCTGATACACCAACAGACAGGAGATAAAAGGACTAAAATTAATTTATGGGCTTGTTCCAGAAGATGTCAAGACACTGATCAAATGTCAGTAGTAAAGGCAGGTATCTTCTTGTCATTTGGAAAGCTCACCAAACCCAATGGCTGCAGGGTTTCTAATGCAGATGTCTGTGTTGCTGCTGGCCCTGAGGAGGGCATTAGCCACAATCACTAAATTCAGGGCTTTAAAATAGGGAATATATCCATCTTAATTCTCTAATAAAGGAAAACAAGTAACAGAATTTTCCCTAATCTGCTTTCCCCAGCTTTTCATCCAGAAAGTCCAGACTTCCACAGAGCTGTTGCACTTTACCTCAGTGTTTACCTTCTCTCTATAATTGCTCTCAAGCTCTTACAGCTTGCCTAGCTGAGTACAAGAATTCTCAATGAGTTACCTATCTGATTTGGAGCACAAGACTTCTGGATTCTATCCTTCTGATTTTGGAGTGGTAAAGGGTTTAAATCTGTGCAAATCAGGGCACCACATTTCTGCATATGTACATAGTTCAAGAAAAAGATTCCCAGCAATCAGGGGAGAGGCAAGAAGAGGGACAAAGCAAGGTATGCTTCAGGTTCAGTTTACATCTGCTCGAGGTGAATAATGCAGAGATCATTGGAAAGCAGAGCGAAAAGTGTCTACACTGAATCAGCTATTCCTCTGCAAGCTTTTTACTCTTGATAATCAGGCACAAAAAAATTTTTTTGTAAAATCCCACGTAGATAATCAGTCTCTTTCTCGGCAAAAGTCAAAATCATCCTGCTGCCAAGAACATGCCTTTTTGTTAAGACACAAGTTTAGATTTCTATAAATTTATCTATGAATAGAGAGTAACTATTTGGGATTTGAGGAATTTCTATACTGCCAGTCTTCATGACTGCACTGAAATACCATCATTTCTCCTCACGGCTCAGCTCATGCAGTCCTGCAGTGGCATAGGTTCAGGTATGTTTTTCCAAGTGTTTCAGAATTAAGACATTGTTTCAAAGCCATCTCCGTGAGCTCAAACTTCAACAAAAAATAACCCCCAGTGATCTTACCACAGAAGCAAATAGAAACATTAATTTTAAACTGTTCCATCACATCAGGGAGGGATGACCTAAGTTTTAAAAAAAAGCAGCAGAGAGTATTAAAAAACCATTTTCATCTTCCAAGCAAGGACATGTTTTATGTGAGAAAATCTATTCTCTAGATGATAAGCTGAAGAGTAATATAAAGTGAGTCTGAACTGTTGTCCAGACAAAGCCTATTTCTGACCAACCCTTCCAACCTATATCTAAAATACATGCAGCCTCATAGGATGGTCAGGGAACACACTGATGAGACTGTATGTCCCAGGGCATTAGAATTACTGTGGCTGGAAGCTGCACTGGATTTCCTAATGACCTAAAATCAGACTGTTAATGAATTATGGCTGAAGCTGTGGATGCTCTGTTATGCTTTGACAGCCAGTACACACTCTCAGTAGGGACTATAAAATATGTGGGAACTGGGTAAAAATTTCTTCTGTTAGCTCCAGTATCTCTGCTCTGTACCTGCCTCCAAATATGCTGTGAAGCTGCAAACTACGGTAATTATAGATACCACCAATTACTGCTACTTGTCTTGACCCAGTAAAAAGCCAGATGGAGGTCTAAGCAAGAAACCAACAAAAGATAAGAACAGCTGAGAGTGAGATTATTCCCAGCAATGTGCAATTTAGGTGAAGCCTATGAGTTCCTGGCAAACTGCCCATGAGAATGCTGCTTAAGCCAAATTGAATACCTCTGACCTATGGATGTTTACAGAAAGGCAACAATCATAGAGCACTGCAGGGGTAAATGAATGGGACTAAAAAAAACTTAAACAAGAAAAGAAAAGAACAGGAGTAGACTTAAAATTTTACAAATACTGTAAGTTTTCCTAGCTATGGCTGAGTTATCCATGAACCTGAAGACAGCTTGAATATTTGAATATATAAGTATTTACTGATTGTTGAGTCAATCATTCATTCAGCCCAATTTCTGGATAAAATAAATTTAAAAACCCAGAAATTTTAAAATTGTGGAAATTAAGCTGTTTTGATTTCTTTTGATAGCCTGAGATATACAGACTAATAAGAGATTACATAGATTTGATTAAATGCCCACCAATCTGGCATGTCCCACATCTTAATTTTTAAGTAGGTTGTCAATTTTACAGAAACGGAGAGGGAAAACCCACACAAAACAGCATCTGTTGTAAGTATAAAAGCTAACTGTACTTATAAAAAGCTAATTTTTTCTTTTGTGTCCTTTCTTTTTTTTTTTCTACTCTCATTTTTTCCCCTTTCCTATCCAATGGTCACACTGCTGAGAGGCTCAGAGAAAAAAAAGCATGTACAGCTTGTGAGAGATTCTGTCTAGACCTCAGCACAGTTTAGTTTTAATAGCATCTACATGAACACTGTAGGGTTTGAATCCAATCTTTGGTGCGTTAGGTTTTTCAGGATTTTAGCAGGGCTTTGGATGCCCTCCCTCACAGCATCCTCCTGGACAAGTTGTCCCAGCTGCAATCTGAGCAGTTCACACCGTGCTGGGTGAAGAACTGGCTGAAGGGCAGGGCTCAAGGGGGGGTAGTGAATCAGGGGGGTACATCTGGTGACTGGTCACCAGCGGTGTTTTGCAGGGCTCGATTCTAGGGACAGTTGTGTGCAATGTGTTTATCGGTGATCTGGATGCAGGAGCTGAATGCACCATCAGCAAGTTTGCTGTTGATGCTAAACCAGGAGGTGCTGTTGATTCTCTGGAGGGACCAGAAGCCTTGAAGAGGAATCTGCATAGAGCATTGGGCAATCATCCCTGGCATGAAACTTAACAATAGCAGGTGCCAGATCCTGCACCTGGGATGGAGTAACTGCAAGCACAGACTGTGGCAGGAGTGTCTGGGGAGTGCCCTGCAGGGCGGGCCCTGGGGTTGCTGGTGGCAGCAGCTCAGTGACACTCAGCAGGGTGTGCCTGGGCAGCCCAGAGGGCAGAAACCGTGTCCTGGGGGCACCAAACAGGCAGCACAGCCGGCACAGGGGGGATCATCCGCTGTGCCCAGCGCTGCTGCGGCTCACCCGGAGCGCCGGGAGCAGAGCTGGGCACCACAATGTAAGTGGGATGGGAGGGAGGAGGAATGCATCCAGAGGAGGGCAACAAAACTGGGAATGGTTCAAAGCTGCACAAGGGAAGGCTCAGACCTGACCATGGGAAGCACATCTATACTGAGAGGGTGGTCAGACACTGGAACCCCCAGACTTCCTGGGTAAGTGATCGATGCCTCACCCCTGTCTGTTTAAGAAGCATTTGGGAAATGTTATTATTAACATGCTTTAACTACTGGTCAGCCCTTAAGCTGTTAGACAGTTGGGCTAGGTTTAGGTCCCTTCCAACTGAAATACTCTATTCTATGCTGTTTCTTTTTTAACTTTTGTTTTCTAAGTTTCTTCCAAGGCTCCTGAAATCCTACATCCCGGTCCAGTTATAATTAATACAGCATAAAGCTGTGCTATCCCCATTTTAGATCCTTGCCACACCATTAGCTAGGAATCTTTATAAGCTGTTAGCTCCAGAGTAATTTTCAGATCAACCAGTTCTGTAAGAATGCTATTAGAACAATATATTGGGTACTTAAGCGAAACCAAAGTAAGAATTTGTCAGGAACATGTGTCAACTCGAGGCTATAGCGAACAGAACCATTTTTCATTTTCATCTCATTGTACTGCACTGCCTGTCACTGCTGGCCCCAGTCGCATCTTGCCACGGCGATGCATGAACTTGTCACCTCAGAATTGTACTGCTGTGACCTACATGGAGTGACACCACTCAGGCCCTGCAGCTGGCACCGAATGCTGAGGCTCACCTATGAGAAGACATGGTGCCACTTCAGCACACTGGGCTCATGTTTCAGTGGTCTGTACTTCTAAGTTTAAAAATTCAAGGTTCTGATTTTAATAACTACAGCCAAACTACATGAGAGAGAATTATACAGGAAACTGAGCCCTGCTGACAACTGCTTCTGTAACAACTTGGTGTTGGAGATAAACTAAACTACCAAAGACGGGAGTCCTAAAGACAGATTTGGTTCTAGATTTGGTTTGTTCATGTCCACTGAGAGTTCAGCACACTTCAAATGCATTTTGGCATGCTTTCTTATTTACCCCAACCTTTATCAAGCTCTAGCAAAAGGAGGGGTTGGAGATAAGGGATGACTGACTATATTATAAACAGTCCTTTTATCTGCATTTTCTTTGTAGATAAAGGAACTATATCATAAAATATGCTCTTACAGGCTTTCAGTAAACACATTGCTATTAATAACAAAATCAACCAACCAACCAAAAAAACCTCCAAAAACCCCAAACCCAACAAATAAAAAATGCCTAAGAAGCAAAACTTTTTTAACAATTCCATTTACTGTGCAGACATTCTGGACATCTCAGTTCACCACTGAAGTAACTGAGAGCACAAGATTTCACTCTGACAATCATCATTTGTAGTTCTGTTTTCTTGGAAATGTGTTTTGCAAAGTCTTGCCAATTTTAGTTACTTCCAGTTAAGAATGTTCAAACCCATTCTGAACCAATGTGTTCACCAGAAATTCACAGAATCACTAAAGAAATCATTAGGACATAAATCACACACTGCCCATCTCTGTCACATATGTGTCTCTTGGTTTATATATGAGAACACAGTGGTCTCTTTCAAAACAAAATATAATTTACATATCCAGAAAAAAAACAGAGGTGCCACTGCCAATCCTGTTCTGTTTCTCTAAAAACATGCAATTTATGTGTACTGACAAAATGCAATAGCCTAACTCTTGATAAGTCTTCAAATGTTTCTATACTCAAAGCTTCTAGTACCATCTTTTTAGGAACCACTGAAAACAATTTCCAGTATTAAAAAAACTGAACTAAAAACTATCTCTGATATTTCTTGAAATCTAAGGTACCTCCTGCATCTAAGAAGACATGCAAGTCACACTTTAAGCAACTGAATAAATACATTTCAAGCAGGTTTAGCTTCAAACAGAAGGAAGAAGCTATAGGATTACTTTAGGAACACAGTTGCATAGCGCAGATGTGCTGATCCACAGCACCCTAGGTCATTACTGAGAAGCAGGTAGTATCTGAGTGACTTAGATACCAGCATTCCTACTAAAGATTTCCCCTATCATTGTGATGAACTCATCTGTGAGAAGTTCATGAACTGTATGACTCATATCAGAAATAAATCTTGCAAGCACATTCTTTCTTAGGGTTTTTTTCTGTTGTTTTTATTTTAATACAGTTTACAATCACTGTTTATGACCCAGAATAAAAACTGCTATGACAACATTGGTTGTGGGAAGCTGTAACTAATCACAAGTCAAAGCTGATCAAAAATAAAACACTTGTAGTTCTGCCTCATTCTTAAAGAATGACCTTATCGCACAACAAATAAACTTTTTGTGCACTGTTCCCTCTGCCCTGCAAAATCCTCTATAAAAATGAAACATAATATTATGCCACTTGGCAATGTATCAGGACTTCTGGCCTATAAAGGCAGAGCTAAAGGCCCTACCAGATGCTTCTTCATCAGAAAACTGAATCAAGACAGCAAGACAGAAGAGGCTTTTGTTATTGCTAATGCTTCCATGTTTGTTCTCAGGAGCTTTCCACCCTCAGGGAGGAAGAGACCACTACATTAGTGCCTCACAGACTTAACTAACTTACAAGGAGAATTTAAGCAATTTAGACCACCAGTGAAACCAATGCAGTGATGCTGTTGCAGAGAGCAGTCCAATTTATTTTGTAATGAAAGCACAGGAAAATAAACAGTACCTACTGGTTGCTGCAGCTCTTCCACTGGAGAGTATTTCTCAACTGATCTTCCAGAGGCAGTAGGATTATGCAGGAAAGTGCTGCTATTTTCCTCCTGTGACTTCCTCATACACAGCAACACCACACTGCATAAAAGAGGAAAAATCACTCCACTGTCCTCATCCCACCCAGACAGATTGCAGTGGAGAACAGAAAGATACCCAACACCTTCCTCACACTGCACAGAGAAGAGATTTGAGGTGGAAGAGAACAAGACTTATGTCCTACCATGTGATTTTTTCACCACCTTGATTTATTTCACTCTGTCTGCAGTATGCTGACCAGCACAGCTCAGACAAGATCTAAATGAAAGCTGATGGTGCAGGAGAGGTAAATGGTAATGAATAGTAGCAAAAGTTTACGTCAAAAATATCAAAGCTTTATATTTTTGTAAAAGGACTATTTCCTTTAAATGCTCACACACTAGAGGAAGCTGTAATGGACTAGCAAAATCTAAACTTCTCTAAGAAATTTTCTCCTGAGAGCATAAAGTAACTGCTGCCAGGACATTGCATAACCAGGCATAAAATGAAGCAAGCTACTGAAAAAGGCTAGTCTTCCAATCACCCCTATCTAAAACAGGAAAGCAGAAAGGGGAAAATACCAAAGCAAAGCTTAGTTATCTACTAAGACCTTTAAATACTAAACCTTAATATTAAAAAATAGAGAGTGCCTACTACAGAGCAATTTCTTTTACAAGAGCCACATCCAAAGAAGGATGGCCTATTAAGCAGTCAAGCTCAAACAGAATCTGTTCTCAAATGTCATCAGAAGAGCAGTGTCTTTCCATCAGGTCTATTCCCTAACATGCAGCCACAGTTTCATCTATTAAACATAATGATAAAAATAGCCAATGAAGGTTTATCAGCCCTTTTTGTCCTGTGAAGGCAATTCAGTTCAGAAAGAGGGAGCAGACATTTACCCTTGACTGTAAATCATCAAAACAATTTACAGCTGGTTTCATTTCTGCACACCTCCAAACAATGAGATTGCACTGTGACAGACTGGGGCATAACCACACAAGCCTCACACAGAGAAAATTTGACCCTCAGCAACTTCTCTTCAGTTTTTTTTTATAAGTGAAGCCTCCTTATAGTCTCTCAATTCCCAGGACTGGCAGCAAGGAACAAAATAAAAATGCTACTGTTTGGCTCCTTCTTGTGATCCAGAAGCAATAACAGAAAGAAAAACAGTTTACTATTGCATTTGTTTTAATCCCTTCTATGGAAATCCAGCTTTTACCACAGCAGTTGTCCAAAAACCAAGCAGCTCTGCACTTTGCAGCACTCTGTATGAAAAAACTAAGCAATCATCAATCATTTTCAAAATCTGCCCTATCAGTCAGTACAGGCTGGAAAGAATGTTTGTGTTGTGTCCAAAATTGCCAAAGAAGTGTCAGAGATAACAGATACATTCTGCAACATATGAAAGAAATCATGGCAGAAACCAAGCAAAGTCCTAAAACCTGCAACACTTTGAGGATATCACAACAAAAAGAGATAAAGCTGTTCTGTTCCCAGCTCAGGCCTTTTTCTCCTCCAGCTTTGGAGAAGTGCAATCCATAGTTTAGCATCAGAGTCAGCATCACAAACCAAACCACACAGTCCAGTCAATCAATCCTTTTTTTTTCTTCAAAATAACAAATTATACCTTTTTATAAATCTTATTGCTTGAGCCTACTGCTTTAGTATTTTAATTCTTCTCTCCACCTCTGAAGCTACAGAAAAGCTTTTGACAAAAACAGACAAGATTTCCTTGTAACTACACAGTTCCAGAAGCTTAGCTTGAAAGAGAAAACACCATGTCCTGATAGTCACTGCAAAGTTTCAAAGGTGCAAAATTTCCTTAAGAGAGGCACAGGTTAATTTTCAGATCACATCATCTGTAAATATGGAAAAAAAATCTGATCCCAAGTCAAAAAATCAGCTTTAACTCCTAAGAGACAGAGTTCCTTTCTTAAAAGCTTAATGATACTATTCTATTACTGTTCTGGACACCAAAGTTTTAGTGCAAATAAGCATTTGATCGCTCAGCTGCTGAAATATATTGTTCAACACTTGCAGTAAGTGTAATGGCTCAAAACAGGAAGAGACCAAATTAAACCCAAACAGATACAAAAGCAACCAACTCACAAGACAGAATATATGCTTACTTTATAGCCAGAACAGATTAATAGCCCATCTCTGACAACACCCTTAAAACAACTCACATGTTTCACCATGTATTTCACCATACTTTTTTAATAAAAATAAGTTATGTTTCCAATTTCAGGTTTAAGTCAAGAACTGCTTTGGCAATTTTCACATGAGCTGTGAAAATAGTAATTTTTAACTGGTTTGACCTTTCCTTTCTAAAGTCTTCCTATTGGATTGTTTCCTGATTGCTGAGAGGATAGAATAACCTCTGAAGGGACAGAAGTTGCCATTTTGAAGCTCTGAGGGAAGGGGAAAAAAGAAAAAAGAAAGAAAGAAAGAAAAAAAAAGCTTTAAAGCAAAGCAGAGAATATGAAAAGATCAACTCAAGTGTTCTGGAAACTAATTTAAAATTATATACCAACAAAAATTATAAAACAAATTGTAAGTGCTATAAGTCAAACTTCCACTTGTTCTACTTTCCCAAGAAAGTAGAAGTTTGTCTTTTCCCGAGAAAATTTAAGAAAAGAGATCTTTAACACTTTCCCATCTCTGGCATCTCTTTGTTTCTGAAACAAGGTGGTTCAAAATACCCATCACACAGGAAGCACAAACAGTATGTCTTCCCAGCTACTAAAATGTGAAACTATTCTCCCTCTTCAACTGCTGATCAGTTTGTGTGATACAGCTATCAAAGAAAGCATAAAGAAAGCTAGAAAGTTAAAAGATAGATTTTAAATTTTTAAAAAACCTGAAAGAATTAAAGCAAAGTCATTGCTAAAATAAACACCACATAATAAGCAGCTAACAAAACTGCTCTCTTCGGGTAAGGAAGAATGAAAGCTTTTCTCCTAAAGCTGGTTTTCGGAAAGAACTGAAGTGTTTCAGCCGCCCTCTAGCGTCAAAATTAATGCACAGGTAAGCCAAGAGCAAGGCTGAAAAGATGCTTGAGTTAAGAAATTAATTATTACTATTTATTTTTAAACACAGTAAAACTAAAAATTAAAAGTAATTTTTAAAACACCACTGAGCCAATTTTGTCTTTAAAATTAAGGTATTGAAACTTTTCCTGTAACATGCATTTCTGCCCCACAGCAACTAACTACATGAAATTATGGGAGATCTTTTATGCAGCTTCAGCCCTATATTTCAGCCTAGGGAAAAATTCTGCTTGATGCTAAAAAAATGAAATCATTAGAATTTTAAAAGAGAAAAAAATCGATCACCTATTTCCATAACCCAAGTTGTAAGATAAGCAAATATTAAAATTAAAGAAATACTGGACTTTATAATTCACTCTACTTAAAACAATCTGTTTATATATAAGCACGGCTGAAAATTTCTCCTTTTCTTCCTCAGGCTCCACATATAAATTTTTACTTGAGTTTAAGCATGCAGAAAAAGGAAAGCTCAGGGGGAAACTTTATCTGGAGGGTTCTTTACCAGCAAATTCAATGAAATCTTGACCACCAATAACAAATCAAAGTTCATATGACAAATAGTGAAACTCCTAAAAACATTAGGTCCTGATAGAAGAAGCAATGTTCTAACAGACAAGCTAAGTTTTAAGTTGTGTGTACTGCTGGCTCACGGTCAGATTGTCATCAACCAGACAGAGCTGTTTTCCAGAGGATCAGCATGAACTGGAGCATGAACCAGGTATTCTTGGAACACATTCCTGTGCATATGCACATGCTGTGGATGAATGGGACCAGTCAACACAAATTAGCCAGGGACAAATAATGCCTGACCAACTGAATTTGTGGAAGTGGCAGAGGAGTGGATGTAATTTACCTCAACAAGCCTTTTAGCAGTCTGGATTGGTGGGCAACTAGTCAGGTAAAAAACTGCTTGGAAGGTTGGGCTTGAAGAACAGTGGTTGCAGTGTCATAATCTATGCTGGGGGCCAGCAATGAGGAGAGTATTGCTTGAGCCTGTCTGGAGGCTTGTCCTGTTTAACACTATCAGTGACCTGGAGAAAGTGACACAGTCCCTTTCATCAGGCTTGCAGGTGACAGCAAACTAGGGGATGCAGACAATAAGCTCCAGGTTAGAGCTACCATTTTGAGGAACCCACACAGGCCAGAGAAACAAGCTGGCAGGAAAGGACCTCTGCTGAAAAGGATTTCTGGGTACCAGTGGAGACTGGGCTAAACAGGACTCAGAATTGCAATGAAGGTTAAAAGCTTATTGTACTGTAGCCACAAAACAATACACAGTAGATAATAGAAGTGACTGTTTTCCTTTACTCAACACTGTACTAAATCCAGTTCTGAGCCTCCAGTAAAAGAAAGTGTTGATCAAGGCCGTGGAACTGTTGGAGTGAGGCCAGAGGAGGCACATGAAGATGATCAGAGGGCTGGAGCACCTCTCTGATGAAGCAATTATGAAAGTTGGGGTTGTTCTGCCTGGAGAAGGCTCCAGGGAGACTTTATAGCCTGTTCCCATACCTAAAGGGGGCCTGAAAGCTGGAGAGAGACATTTTACAAGGGCATGCACCAATAGGAAAAAAAGGGAAGCTTTCAAACCAATGGAGAACTAACTTAGATGTAAGAAGTTTTTTACAATGACACTGATGAAACACTAGGTCAGGTTGCCCAGAGGAGTAATAGATGCCCTGTCCCTGGAAAGATTCAAGCCAGGTTGGATGGGGTTCTGAGCAACCTGGTCTGGTTGAAGATGTCCCTACTCATTGCAGGGAGCTGGATTAGATGGACTTTAAAAGGTCCCTTCCAACCCAAACTGTTCCATGAGAAACCTGACCAAGTCCTACCAAAGGTCACCAAGTTTATCAGGGAATTAAAGCTCTGGGCTTGTGAGGAAAGGCTCATTAAAATGGGCTTGCTTCACTTATGAAGGCTTTGGAGGAACACAATAGCAGACTTTCAATTCCCAAGACAGGATTACCAAGAACACGAACGAGGCTTTTTATGAAAGTATGTGGTAGGAGAACAAGAGACAATTGAAGCTGCCAGAGGACATTAAAAAATCACTGCTCTGAAGTATTGGTAGAGTATATCTGTATATCCGAGAGACTGTGGAACCTACATCCATGTAGATTTTCAAGAACTATCTGGACAATGTCTGCTCTGAAGTCAGCATTGATCTTGCTTTGAGTAGGAGCAGGACTAGATGACCCTTTGAGGTGCCTTCCAACCTGAATGAGTCTGCAATGACATCACCTTATAAACCTAAGCACACAGGAGTCTGGGTATCAGATTCAATGCCCTTTCTGACAATAACATCACAAACTCCAGTATTTGTTTGTTTATTGCTGGGTGTTCACTACTCTGAAGCTACTGAATTTATAAATGCAGTGTTATACAATGGTATTTGAAATGGCTTTAACATCTGACATATGCCTATCCCAGGGCTTCCTGCACCATACAATGCACAAGGAGTGCTAGCATATGTTTTCCAGCACTGAGGAATGTTTGAGCTGCTTCACCCCCAGTTTATCTGCTTAGTTAGCAGCTTTTGTTTCAAGAAAATTTAAAACAGTGTCCCCACTCCCGCCATATGCCTCCCTCAGTAGAAACATATTTATATGGGTACCAAGATGCACAAGGTCGTATAGACACAGGCTTTTAATCAGGCTAGAAGCAAGCCCTTGGAAAGTTTCCATGGCACAGATGGTGACCCCTGGCCTGTGTATCACATCAGTAGTGCCATTGTCCTTACCATGTCTGCTCCGTAAGAACCACCACTGGCATGAAGGCTGCCAGTTGTACAGTAGTGTCAAGTATCTGATCACAGTAGTCAATGATGGGGCCTACACTTAATACCATTAATCTGAACCAAAAATTCATGTCAATCATGAGTGAACTTGCTGACACAAACTCTGAGAGCAGCAATAATCCAGCAGGGCCAAACCAAATCACTGCCTGGAATGCAGTCTGATGTAATACTTGGCTTCAAGTTGGCTCCCATGACTCTCAGTTACACATGCAGATACAGTCACCCACATTACACAGCTACTTTTGTTGAGCAGTTTTGTGAAATCTGTCAAAAAATTCAATGCTGTTCACACCAGTATCAGCAGAAGGCATTACCTCACAGTAAGCACACTGGATCTCTGAAGCCCATCATCACGAAGACAAATACAGTTTTAAAACACAGAATGATGTTTATAAATATTTGATAGGAATGTCAAGGTCTCTAAAGTTCACCAGAGCTCATCAAGTACACAAGTTTCAAAATCATTTTGGTCAGCTACATACTTTTACAGTAGTGCTGCTGCTCTACACACATTCTCAGCATGGTATTACAATTCTGCTGCATAGGCATGCTCTGATACCACAACTAGCATATGTGCCATCCTTTGGGAATCTCTGAGTTAATACAGCATCTATTCTGGCATCCATCCACTTTCACAAAACAACTCATCTAACCCAATTTCCCATCATCTCTGTTAACTGTCCCACAGCTGTGGGCAGAAAAATTTCCCCAGGAGCCTGCAGTCTGTTTCTTTTCTCTTTCCTGATACTCCCATAAAATACACTCTGGTTTCATCACAGAAGGTACTGAAACAGGAGGAAAATGCCTCCATTTCTGCTGGCTAATAAGCCCCTGATCAGATGTGACGACCTTCCCATGACGTGGTGACGCAGTCATGAGCTGTGCCCCTACAGCACCACAAGTTCACCAGTGCCCACAGATTTCCTGTTTGTGGGCACCACAGTCAGCTCAGAGCAGACACACCAGGACACGCAGTCTGAAGGAAAGATTGCATCATGTGTGGCCCTGAAATGCCAAGTGCTGTCCTCAAACAGGACAAGAACCTCACAGCAGCCAGTGAAAAGAAAAATCCTTCATATTTGAAAATCCCTGATTGAACTTAATAGGTGGATAACAGACGTAAGAGCTTAAACCAAGTTTTAATATCCCATGCCAATTAAGAATTCTTGTGCATTGTATTTCGTATTCACTACCTAACTATAGCCCCAAACTGTTTTAAATGCACTAAACTCACAGCCCCACCATCAACCTTGATGATGACTTTACAATCTGTAATGAGGATATGACCTATGAAAAGAACCACACAATTTTCTTGGTTTTTCCATCTTTGCGTTTCAGTGAACCTCCTCTTCCTTATTTTAAGAATCTTGGGAGACTACTAAATTAAAAGATAGGATGGCATGCATAATACTATGTATTTTCAAGTATTTCATATATTCGTTCCCAGTTAGGTACCCACGGAATTATGATAATGTAAACAGAAGAGCCTAAGGTGAATTAGCAGATGTTATTTTGAAACAAGGGTACACAAACAGATCTGCAGCCTCATTTAAACTGAATGCAGGGAACAAAAAGTGAACAAAGCCACTACAATATTTTAACCTATACGAATGCTGAAAATTGGTCTTCTTCTCTCTCTTTATACACCCTCCCTTAAAAGAGAAAATTTCCATAAATTTCCATACCCAAACTACTTTATTTCTTTCCACATCCTGCTACATCTTCTCATTCATCAAAGGTTCATCAGTATCATTTAATATATTTCAAGTTGGGTAGCTCAGGGATGCTTTAACAAACAGGAATTTGTCTGAGCTTGGCTGGATTCCCTCAACTGCACCCTCATCCACCAGTTGTGGATGACTGGTACTAACCAACTGTACAGCACTGTTCCTGAACAAGTAACAATTGTTAAAATAAAAAAATTAGAGTTTAGGCTATGTATTGTTCTGGGCTACTATCAAAGGAAGCACTTGCATGAAAATACAAAAGCAGGAAACAGTAAAAAAGTACATTCTGTGGTACCAGCTCTTTGCCAGCTTCAGTCTTCACTGAATACTGTATCACACCAATAAATAAAAGGTGCACTGTGAGCAGCTTTAAAGCAAAAACAAATGACAAAAAAACCAAAAACAAAACCCCAACCAAACAAACAGCCACCCCTCTGCTCCAAAAAAAAAAAAAAAAAAAAGGAAAAAGAAACGCAAGCAGACTGAAGACTAAAGCACTAAACAATTGTGACAAGAAGAAAATCTTAACAAAGGTCAATGTTGTCCCTGAGACAACATTTTTATTTCAGCTGTCAGCTTTGAAAGCCAAATATATACAAATGTCAGTAAATGCAAAAGGTAAAAATTAGTTCTCTTATACTCACTAGCTTTCCAGAAATTCTTTTTTTTTTAATTATGTACCAAGGTTATAATAATAAATCACAAGGAAGAATACCAGTTTTAATAGCATGCTGATTTAGTTATACAAAACTGCAAATCATTAATTTCCAGTGCATTTCTGGAGTCCTCCTTCCATCTTGAATGTCTCTGGAATGACCCAAACAGCACCAAGGTGTGGATGGACAAAAAGCACACTTGACACTTCTTCTATGTGAGGCTCCCAGACAAAAATCAGCTCTTGCAAAACTTTACTTTCCAGTAGGTGAACAGAACTTAAAATCACGAGCCACAAGAGAAAAACAAAACAGGCTTGAAGATGCATATTTCAAGCAACACTGTTCAGAAGGCTGTAAGTTGAAATTGCATAGCAACCATTAAAAATTTTAACAGCACAAGAGTTGAGAGGAAAGCTAATGTCTTTACAAACAGTTTGATGGGTGAAGGTGTGGGTATGAAGTCTTTGAAATGAAATGGGTTTTAGTGTCTCTACTGACTTAGGGCAGCAGGTTTGCTGCAGAGCCCAGAGAGCTTGGCTCCTGAAACAGGGGTCTGCACAAGCCTCAGCTTCTGAGCTTTGGGGTAAAACAGTAGGTTCAAGGGCAGAATATGTGGTAGGTGGTTCAGGAAGGCTGTGCCTTCCCTGTACCTCAGCAATGAGGAAAGGAAAAGGGCAACGTGCAGCGGGAGTTCAGGGTAAAAAGAGGCTGCGCCCTCAGAAACCCCAGGGGACTCTCTCCCTTTATTTCAATAACGCCAAAGGACTCCCCAGTCTTCTTTTTGGACAAAAACCTCTGGCATTTGCAGATTTTCCTGGCACAGTGAATAAAACATACATCACAACACACAGCCTTCACTAACTTCTTCCTGACTGTTTCTATATTCTTTTTGATATGCACAAAGCATGTATGAAACAAGCAGGCAATGCTGTCAAAGACAACACAAACATAAATTGGACCCATAAACACTATTTAGGCTAAAAAAAAAATCCCTGCAGACAAGATAAACTAATTGTAGATATTAATTTTTTTAAAACATGCTTTTAAAAAAGAAAACACATTTTTAAATCAAACCATGACATCTAAAACTACCTAGTTTTCTGTTTTCACGTTAAAATGCATGAATACTTTCAAAAGATTACAAAAAATATTTTGACAAAAAGATACTCATCATGATACGAGTTCTGCTGAGTAATTGGTACTAATATACCTATTTTCAGCTGGTTTATGTGACAAATCCATCACCTTTCAGCTTATTTAGGCTGAGAACAATCCAAAATAACTACAGTGTCAACACTGTATGAACACATTAATTTCAGAGACAGAGCCCTTTGCAAAGCCTGACTGCTTTAAGCTTACTTTCTTCTCAAATTTAAACTAATTTTTCTAATAATTTTTCTGTAAGGGAAGAGTCTGTGCTTTTGCAACTGCTCCACACAAATCTGTGTTATCTGTCCTGCTCAGAGTCCCAGGCACTGAATTCCATTTCTGTTCTTAGTCATGCATGGCTCACTCTCCATGCCCACAGCATCTCCCGTCACTCTCAGCACTGCTAGCAATGTACAGTCAAGCCTGACCTAATGTGCTCCCCTGGAACAGAAGGCAAAAATAAACACACAAAGATAGACTAAATGCTACCAACCCTGGGTTCAAATTTTACCCATCCTGCATAGCATCAAATAAGCCACTTCAAAA
Source organism: Hylia prasina (assembly GCA_013397195.1). NCBI lineage: Eukaryota > Metazoa > Chordata > Aves > Passeriformes > Sylviidae > Hylia > Hylia prasina. The sequence goes on from VYXD01007970.1 coordinate 364,653, forward strand.
TGTTTGCAGCTTCACCTCCTCCTGCAGGGTCCATGTGACAGGCTCTTGTCAGTTCGTGTGTCTTTCAATTTCCACCTGACTTTATTGCCTGGCTTTCTTACTGAATACCTTATCAAGCCCCAAATAGGTTTTATCAACTCTCAATTCAATCAAGTAATTGAATCAGTCAAGGTTCTGGGATTTGCTTGATGCAGACCATTTAGAAAAGGAAGTTTCCTGGTGAGTTGCTTCAGGAGATCTGTGCATGAGCCTCTGAAACCCACTACGGAGGGCAAACCGAGGAAATACAATAGGCTCTCCATCTCTCACATCTTGTGCTCTGTATAGCAACAGTGCATTTATGCCATAGTTTTCCCATTAATAATGCTGCTTTGTATTAGCTGTCCTCAGATGCTGCACACAAAATTGTAGCTGGCCAACTATTTGTTTCCAAACTCCCCCTTTTTCCTTCTTAAACATTGCTGGAGAGAGGACTTCAAAAGAGGAAACATCCTACAGTACTAGGTCAATTAATCTCCATGTCAGCCTGAGGCCAATACAGAGGCAGGCAGAGGAGGAACTGGCAGGATGGCAAAGATAAAGCAGCTGAGTAGCACAGTTCAGTCAGGAACAGCACAGGGCTGAGCACGAGCTGACAGCCTCCCAGTACTGCCATAGCAGGAACACAAAGCAGGAGAGTGATTTATTAGCTTGACAAAAAGGAAAAAAAAACAGGATTAACAGCTATTGCTGATACCTACATGGATCCCCAACTCTTTTTTCAAAAACACTGAACTTGGCTTGGAAAAAACCTTGACAATGACTTCTACAATCGATAATGATACACTACAAAAAAAGTATCAAGTGTATTAGGAATATACTTCTATGTCTCTGGTAGGGGGAAACCTACCTGCCTGAAAAATCTGCAGCAACTGAACTGAAGTGCCAAGAAACACATTAGTGGGAGAAATTTGATATTGGCTCTGCAGAGGGCTGGCTGAAAAGTGTAAAGTTTTCTCCTCCCTGGCATCTCTAACCTCTGTGATACTACAGATGCTTCTGCTGAGTGACAGCAGTATCCCTTTGTAAATGATGGGACAGATTCCAGGGCTACTAGAAAGGAAATTAATGCAGCTCCTGAAATTCCCACCTATGCTCCCCACATGAAGCCACAGATTTCTCTCCTACACTGAAAGAAACTGTTCAGAGATTACAAGAGGAACAATTTTATGGGAAAAAAAAAAAAAGAAAAAAAAAAAAGGNTGGAAAAAAAAAAAAAAAAAAAAGCAAGAAAGAATCCACTGACAATCCAAGCTTTGGTACTCTGGCAAGATCAGTTCCTTGGTTCCTTAAGACAAATACACCTAGCCATTCACAGCCTCTCTGAAGCACAGCTTCAGGAGTGTGATATACACCAAACAGAAATGAACAGTTGGGTCAACAATTTAAACACAGCAGCCAATAAACCAGAAATCAAATAAAACAAAGTGTATTCGAACTGAGCATACAGAGACTCTCCAGAAAATGTTTCAGGTCTGATAATAGTAAAAATGGAAACTACTGCTTTAAGAAATTTAGTTTAGTTCACAGCTGTCCAACAGGCTACCACAGGAACATGTACATAGCACAATTTAAAATGGGGCTTTTTTTATTCCATCACAGAGAAGCAGACAACGTGCTGCACGTAACAAAACTGGTACCACAAACCAGCTCAGCCCAGAGAGGTGGACCCTGCAGTTCCAAGAACTGGCTGCCATGCCCAGGAACTGCTCTGTGGAAGGCAGCTGTGGATCACAGCTCTGTGCGAGCCTGGTGACAGGCAATAGGGACCACAAGCTAAGTAAGAGCAGAAAATTGTGCTCCAAGACATTCCTCCATGCCTCCTCTCACATGGCAAACAAGCAAGAGGCAGCCTCACCCTATCATTCATAAGGGGATCTGGTTATATGTGTGACTAAATACTCAAGTGAAAATACTTCTCCATATTAAAAAACTTAAATAAAAATCCACCCATGGGGAAAGTGCCACAAATCTGATATTCCAAGCAGAAGTAATAATAAAACATGTTAATTAATGATGGGGACAAATATTCCAGGTTCAAGTAACCTGAGAAGAACCAGCGATTAACTCAACAGTATCTCTGGGACAAATAATTTTCCTTTCCCCATAACTAATTTATCTTTTGCCAGCGGGGTGCTCTCATACATGGAGATTTAACTTCATGGCACATTACAGTTTAGCTGTATCATATTACTTAGTAACTTACAGGACAGGATCATTTACAGCTTTGCCTCAAGGCCTCAGAAACCAGCTTAAAACAGACTCTGAAAATGAAATTACCCTGACCTGGCCAAATGCCAATCCCAAGGCCACTGCCCACAGCAACTTTCTTTTCCTCAGGCTGCCTTAGCAGAACTTCTAATAATGCTCCTGAAAATTTGGTCTAACATTATCCATTTAATTGGATAAGCTCTTCTTACAACAATGAACAGAGACTGATGCCAAGTAGTCATTCAAATCAGACATCAGCAATGTGTCGGCCTGGCTGTGGAACACCTGAGCACATTTCAAACATTTTACAAATACGTGCCTTTGGCACAACAGAGTCATCAAGTTATTTCTATGACTGTAAGACAGCCAATATAAGTTAACAAAACCTCTTCTCATACTTCAGGCCTTGCTTGCCTGATCTCATTTCGGATTAAATTTTACAGCCTGTATTTGTTCAGTAGGTCCCAGGTCCTCCCCTCTGTGCCTCACTCTGCAGGGCACAGTGAAGAACTTGAGAGCAATGACCCTGCTCATAGTCCAAAACAACCTACACAAATGAAGAACAGCCTTGCCCCTATGAGGTGCCCAGGATCACCCTAGAAGACCTCACAGTCCACCACACGGGTAAGGCACAGTGACAATTTGTTCCCATACATCAGCACCTTAAACACTGAAAAACCATTATCAATACATCCTATATGTTTAAACATGCATCTTATCTAGAATGGCTGCCTGCCAAAAACAAACCATCACAAAGCATCTCACACGCCCTTTCTGATTTCATTACACAACAGTGTTTTCCAGACATTTAAAAAACCCTGCAGTATGTGTTGGTTTTAGTATATAGCTGAAGATTTTCTTCACTATTCAGTCTGGGTCTGAGCTCCCTACTGAGCAGTTTCCTACAATAGCTTTTGTAGTACACTGTAGTTAATTTTGAGTGATGAGTAGCAGCATTTCACTCAACTTCAATACCACACATCAGCAAGGCATTCAATCACTTTATTTTAACAACAATTTGTTGTTCAGATTCTAGAAATTCAAGTCTGACAAGCTTTTTAATATGCATGAGTACATTTCATAGAAAGCAAAAAGCACATTTCCCATTCTGCTCAGCATGTTCAAGTCCAATCTTTGCAGAAACAGACCACTTTGTAAGGAAAATCCTTGAATTAATACAAATGGGTATCTGAAATCCAGCAGCTAACACTGATAGGCAAGGTAAAGAAACTGGGGTAATTTCTAAACCTCCATTAGAGATGGGATACTAATTTTTCAATTTGCTGTGAAGCAGGTTTCAGAAACATAATGGAAAGGGGGAAAATTGCATATTACCATGCGTGCAAGAAAAATGTTTGAAATATCCTATTTATCTTCCCTCTCTAAGGGATGTGAATTCTTTTGTACTCCTTGATGATGTGAATCACAGATCAGCATTCCGGGAATCACGCCTATTCCCATTTACCAGTGTAATATGATCATTTAGCATAATTAACACATGATATTTCGTTACTGCCATGGACTTGGACCAGATCTGAAATGTAAATATTTGCCAAACTGCACATCCTAGTGCCCAGTGCTACACAATGGTGTAACTTAAGACATACACTTGATTTGCTTTCTCTTCTGGGAGCAGAGTTAAGGCTGCTGTGGGAATTCTCACTTTCATACCATGAGGCAGCTTAAACATTATAGATGATGTTACATTAATTTCTGCAGTATCAAATTTTAAAGGTGTGGAAACAAGATGAAAGAGCTCACAATACAGCAATCATTTCAAGTGGCACAAGAATGAACAGAAAGAAAAGTCCTGGAACAAGTAACAACCATTTCAATCTTCCCCAACTATCTTTTCCCCAGCATACTCCATCACCCAGCTCTCCCAGGACACAGTAATCAACAAACCACCATTCTGTGTGATTAAGAGCGTGGCACACATGCAAAAGGTAATCACAAAAATCACTGCAAGATGTAAACGCACAGCAGCCTTATGGAGAGACATTTTATGACCAAGCCAAGACTCTTTATAACAATCTTAAATTCTACAGCATGAAATTTCATAGGTTCTTTATCTTCCATACTGTAACATTGTGTCTCATCTACCACAAATACAGATGTTACCTGTGTCAATGCCTAACACCTCCACCTATCTTTTCATTCTTTGTATTGCAATAGAAATATCAGGAAGTTATTCATATCTGTGCTGCTTATGGGGTTAGTTTTCTTCACAGTGGCTGGTATGGGGCTGCGTTTTGGATTTGTGCTGAAGAGAGGGTTGATAACATAGAGATGGTTTTGGTGGTGGGGAGCAGGGCTTACACAGAGCCAAGGCCTTTTCTGCTTCTTGTATTGCCACAGCGAGGAAATTGGATGTGAGAAATTGGGAAGAGACAGAGCTGGGACAGCTGACCCCAAGCGACCAAAGGGATATTTCATATCGTGTAACATCACGCTCAGTGTAGCCAGTGAAGGAAGAAGGAGAAAGGGAGGAAGATTGGAGAGATGGCTTTTGTCTTCCCAAGTCACCATTACGTGTGATGGGCCCTGCTCTCCTGGAGATGGCTGAACACCTGCCTGCCCACTGGAAGCAGTGATGTAATTCCTTGCTTTGCTTGTGCTGGTGGCTTAACTCATGAGTTTTCCAGCTTTTACCCTTCCAATTCTCTCCCCAATCCATTGGTGGGGCAGTGAGTGAGCAGCTGTGTGGGGCTTGGCTGTTGGCTGGGGTTAAACCACAACCATGTCCAATATCAAATGTACAGATTTTATGCTAGTTCTATACCTCCTATTAATGATTTTTCCCTTGGAAACACACAAGTCCTACAAGTGAAATTTTCCACAGCAGACAACAGAACTATTGCCTTGACATTGAAAACCCTCTCAGGATATTTCCCAGTTCTCTTTTAAATAAACAGCATCCCTAAGTCAATGCATCTTTGCAGTATCCCCAAGACTGAGCTGTTGAGTAGCATCACCTCTGATGATTTGCACAAGAGTAAAGGAAAGCTCCAGCATTCCTTCTTCATAGCCTCACCCAACATTCTTAGCTTTTCCCAGCTGCAAGGAGATTCTTTCCCTTCACAGACCATAATCTCTCATCACTCATCCCAAAATGTACAACAGTAGATGTTCTTTGCTTGCAGCTGTCATGACAAGTTTTACACAGCAGCAGAGAAGTATGAAACAGTTCTTGGCAAGCCTAGTACAAGAGTGGACTATTAGCTCTCTGTTGCTCTCACTGCTTGGATTTATCAAACTGCACTCCTTGCAGCCTTTGGCAGAACACATGCATTCAGCAGAAAGGTGGATCACCTTGCTCTCCCTAAAGGAGCAGAAGTTGCTTCTTCTACTGTGTCAGAAACTTAATGAAAGGTAAGCAGTGCCACATCTCCCACTCAATCCTAGGTAAGATTAAAATCCTGAACACAGGGAATATAAAAATACAAAGCAATGGGCCTGCAGCTGTACTAAGACACCTAACCCCAGGGTAGCCCTGGGCTCCTCCAAGATGAGTCTATTTTTCTAAGCCTGTTTATAGAACTACCCTTGCACAAAAGGATAAAACTTATGTGGACTAATGAAAGTGCTCTCAGTAGGAACCTTGTTTCATTCCTCCCTGCTTCCTTTCCCTACAAAAGTCACAGACAGGTAAGAAAACAGAGGAAGAGGAATATTTGCATATAATGAAGAGGATTATTGTCCTCCACTTATATTTCCTTTGGTACTTACAGCTGCACTTGGAGACAATCCCAACAACAACCATGTTACTCTGGACTCTCTCAGCATTTGTGGCAAGAAAATAACAAATTACAAAAAGGTCTCGTAAGAGCTCAGTGTTGGACCAACCTGTCTTCCCTTAATGTCAATGTGAGCAGTATAACGATAAGGTTGAATGACTCCAAGAATCCTTCACAGAGATCTTACTTACCGAGGTAACTGGATGTAGGCCAAGGAAAAAGTCGCAGACCAAACCTGGAAAGAAGAAGAAGTACAAAATGAATTTTTTTGTCCTTTGGATCCACTTCCCACCACAAACATAATCAGCTTAGGAGGACAGAAAGGGGAGATTTAGTGAGATTTAAAAAAACAAACAGGAAAAGGTATATCAAATTCCACCTGCTCCTGAACAAAACAAGTAAGTCTTAACACTGGTCTCCAGGGTATAATATACTTGATCTGGACTCAAGTTTAAATAATGGCAATAGGCAAAATATTAAAACAGACTTATAGAAACTGAAGGGAAAACAGATCATGGGGAAAAGCAAAAGCTGTGTCTATTAAATCAGAAATACTAGTCAGAAAAATCCAGTGCTTCTATCCCCTGGCATTTAGGTCCCTCATTATCACCATGACTGCTGGCAACCTGCTTATAGCAGCCAAACTAGAAGTTAAGCAAAACCCTTCCTCACAAACTCTCCTCCAGGAGCCTTACTTTCTGACTGGTGTCACCTTTGCTTCTAGTACAACAAAGAGTCCTTTGCCTCTAGGACAACTACTGAAGTCAAAACCACACAAGAGAAAGCATCCCACCTTCTCCAATTCATAGAGGCTTTAAAGCCTCTAACAGCACCACCCCAATGTTAAAAGGGTGCTACAGTTAGCAAAGTGAGACTAGTATTTCCTTCAACCACATGGAGGAAAGACATGGAACAGTGCCATCTCCACTGTTTAAAAGCCCATCAATATTATTGCAGCTGCAAACAAAAAAAGAAGTACAGACTAATTATTTTTTTTAATTGTGATTATTCACCAAATTTGGTCAATGGAAATGTTTCCATCATTCCACTGTTGTTGATTTTGAAATTAATGTTTTCCCTTTGCCTTCTTCATTGTATCAAGTAAGACAATGCAACATTGCTGTTAATTTCACACAGTCTGTTTACTTACCCACTTCAGCACATGGACACTTCAAGAGATCAGACACATCACTTCTATACATCTTGGTTAAAGTGAACTAATGCTGTATGAACTCATTAGTGATATTGGTCTCCATGGCAAGCACTTGTGGGCATCCACCCAACCTAATCTAGCTCCTCAGTGACACAGGTGACAACAACTTCAGCCAATGAAGTCCTCACACTGAAGTCAAGGGTAGCTAAGCAATAACTAATAAAGAATAAAATAAATAAATATTTTTTTAAAAAAATCAAGAATTAAATTAGCCAAGATTCCCACAGTTCCACTGTGTACATGTGGACTAGTTAGTCAAACTGCTGTCACACACAATATGCTGTCAGCTACACTTAGAGATGAACATTCTTCACCACTGATGTAAGCCAGTTATGAACACAGCACAATCTGTAGCAAAGGAGAAATACTCTGAGAGGAGCACTTCAAGGCATGTAATCCTGTAAAACAGGTAGCAGTCCTAGCCATGTCAGAGGTACACTGACTGGCTTGACAAAAGCCAGCTCTACATAGTAAAATTAAGAAAGGAAAATGAAATGCCTGCAAGAAAACTGTTAAAGAGGTCTTGTGGTTGGCCAAGGTAAACATTAATAATAAAACCAAAGAAACAAGACTCTTCTGACAGACCAGAACTGGTGAGATGAAAATTCACAGACCAGAACAGAAGATCTCAGTTCATGCTTCCCATAGATTCACTACCTGGCTTGGGTAGGTACAAGATGGTTGCAAAAACTGTGATGCAAGGAACAGCCACTGTGCAAATCCTTTAAAAACTTGAATCTTTCACTAAACAGTTGAACTGAATAGGTTGTCTGGCTGCTGAGTACAATTTTCTACAAGAGTAAGGAACTGTACTCACCAGCCAGATAACCTGCTCAATCTACAGTTCACAGCAGAAGAAAGCAAGGAGACAAGTCTGCCTTCCAAAGCAGAAGTCCTATAACGTGAGGCTTAACAAAACCTCGAAGAAGAAAATGCTGATCTTTTCTCATCTATAAAACTCAGTGACTGGTAGGCACTTATCTCCTGCTAGGTACATCACCACACCTCTCCCTTAAACTGAAACATTCTTGTCTTTCAGTTTCTCAAACCAAGGCCCAAGGGCAAGCAAAGTCTGTTTGGTAAATAGGTGCTTTGGACCGAAGTCATCATCACAGGTAAGTACCTACTTTGGTTGTCCTTGACAGTTTTGAGCTTGACATGGGGGTATTTTGTGCCTGAAGTATGATATGAGTGCATTTTATTAATAAAATTAAAACCCCCAGCTCTAACCACTTACAGATCTTTGAAACAGAAACTGGGCTGTCCAGTGATACAAGCAGAAATAGTCTGGTAGTGATCTTCTACTAAAGACTTAAGAACATGGAGCAATGAACATCACTTCTCAGTATCTCCTAAAAGTGAAGGAGGGGGATGACTTAGTACCTCCAAAACAAACAAGGGCCTTAAGAAGATTTTGATAAATTACTTTCAAATTTTAAAAACAGAGAAACTGAAGAGTACTTGTCAAAGCAGGGAGAAAGATGGAGATTCCAAAATGAAGCAACATTTCTCCTTAAAAAGTCCTCTATAAACATTTCAGAAAAAAAAAATCTACATATCTAAATGACTTGGACCAATTTTGTTTCGTTTTTGTGGTTTAATGTAGAAACAGCAAGGAAGAAATAGACTAAAGACAGTAAAACTGTTCTGCTCTTACCATAGAATGAACTTCCTCAGCTCTTCAAAGAGGAACTGATGGAGAACAGAATAAGAAGAAAGAATTGAAAATAGAGACTAAATAGCTGTGAAAACCAAGCTATGATGAAACACAAGCAAGACTTTTTGGTTTCACAAAAGAAAACAAGATGCAATAGATTGCTTGGGTGTCCCTGGAGAGTGGGTAACTGAACATGGATTCTTCAGAGCAAACTGACTGCTTTAAGAAAGATGTCTTAAGAAATTCTTTTAAGAAAAACACAATGATACAGAGAGGGAGTTTCTTGTATAAGTCTTGGGAGGTACTTTGTGGTGACCATTCACCAGGAAAATGATGTGTCAACATGGAACTTAGAAAACTGAAAGCCACCCAGATGAATTTACACTGGTGTGGGAACTTACAACCCTGTTCTCATTTCCTCCTCCTGGTTCTCCCTAGAAAACCCCTAGAAAACCCCTTCTCTACTTCATGGTCCTTTTTACTTTGCCTTCTATATAACTAGAAAAGAGCACACATCCAAAAAGCTCCTGTTCTCAATGAAGTCCCTTCCTCTACAGATAGTCAAATCACTCTACAGATCACTGGTCCCAGCAATTATTTTTACCAGGGCCTTCATATACTAATCTCTGACTATATTTACCTGAAATACTGTTCTGAGTCTTCCCACATGAAACAGGAGAAGTTTCAGTGTGTAGGATTTAGCTGATATTCCATCCTGAGTAAGTGTGAGGGGACTATATTGGGAATTTTCCCAGAGTTGCAGTTTTCCCCCCTTGCTCTTCATCTTTGATGGCACCCAATAGCTCAGCATCAGGTATCTGTGCTATTTATATCCTCTCTATAGATGCCTCTGCTGCTGTCCACAGTGTACCAGCACAGTCCTGCCAGTCCAGCTGCTTTCTCCACTGCTGGGAAACAGATCAGCAAGAGCTTTTCTAACACTCAGAGCCACTGTTACTTGGCAAAACTTTATGAGACAGTACAGCAGCACTAGCGAGATCCAAAGGCTCTGATGTATGAAAGAAAATCACTTAATTTATACTTGGAAGGTTTCCTTTACAGGCTTTTAGGGCAGCCATTTGGGTTTTTATTTTACAAGGAGACACCCTCCCATCTGCATGTTAGTACGGGTCTCCTCTACAGCCAGAACCATTATCCCATTTCCCTAATGGTATTTTGTCCACATGTATATAAATACATATAAACAATACTGTGCAGACTGTCCTCCAGCAGAAACAACATATTAGGCATTCCCAGAACACTGCTTTCAATCCTTCACAGCTTCAGCTGCACTTTCTTCAAACAAAGTCAGGTAACAACCTTCATTCACATATGGTTACAGTCTTAAAATAAAACGGAATGCAAAGATGATTTGGGGATAAGTATATATTTACAAAATCAAGGAACTGCTTAAAATAAAGCTGGATGAACTTACTGGGCAGAACCACCTTACACTGAACTGTATGCAGAGTTGTGGCTAAAAAACAGCAGTAGAGAAACAGAAAGGAAAGTATGCTTTCAAAAGCATTCTTGAATAATTTAGCCTTTAGAAATGTGCAAATAAAAACAAAAAGTCTCCTTGCCTGTGCTCAATTTGAGTTTGGAGTACAGCTGCAACCACCATAAATGTGATTGTCAGCATACTGCCATTAGGAGGACACAGCACTGACTACCCAGTTGCACAAGTCAAGTCACTTGGGTTCTTCTCACTGATGTCCTAAACCCAGGCTTCCTTCAACTTCAAGCTCTGCCTCACTCAATCCTTCAGTCAAATGAATTTAATTAAGAGTGAAATTAAAAGACACCAAATACAGGAGAGTTCACGGAGCCCTCTGCTCCCTAGGATTTGCACTGATCCCTGTTCCCTAGCACAGAGTCTCAAAATGTTGAGCTAAGTCTCCTTCCAACCTGCTGACAGGGTGTGACATTTCAGCTCTCTGTTCAGTGTACCACCTCATCCTTCCTTTTCAGCCCTTCCTCCCAGGGGAGGGCTGCAGACTTCCTCTCCCTTAGCCTAGTGCCTTCTCAAGGCTCCTGCCTTCCACCCACTCCCCCCTGAGCTCCTTCTCCAGCCTAGCCCTGCTCCTGCCCAGACACGCCGCACACAGATAATGCAGCAGCTCCTGTGGTCCTGTGCCTGCATGAGGTTGATATATTCCATCATACCCTCACTGAGAGCTTGCACACACCAACCCAAGCACTTGTGAGGATGGCCCAGAGCGAAGCAGCTCTTCTTGAGCAGTATCAGAGTAGAAACTAAAGCCCAATAACACAGTTCAGCTGATTGCAGAGACATCCAAGTGACTCGGCCTCACAAATATCATCAGCTTTTCACTAGTTAATGCAGTTTGTTTCCCCTTTTGCACTTGTGACAGGGATCATGGAAATAAACACCCAGCTATTAGTCACTTCCACCTTCAGAAATATCAGGCATTAGAACAGCATGACAGCGTCTGCATTAGAAAGGAGAACTCTGACAACAAAAGGGAAAAGCGCTTTCAAACAAACTTTAATAAGTTTTCCTGTTATATCTTTTGAAACAAAGATTAATGCAAACTTCAAATCTTTTAAATGTATGGCACTACTTCAGTGTTATCATAATATTACAATATCATATTCACATTATTGTAAAGAAATGCTAAGCTTAATTAATACCTTTGTCCACTTAAAGGCTTATTTGAGCATCTGTTTATGATTTAGTCTGCCCTATCTGCCTGGACCTATCCCTACAACATGCCTGTCTCTTTTATACTCTTGATTTTCAAAGGTTTTCAACAACAGAATTTTTTCTCCCCTCCTCAACAGGCAGTCTAACAGACCAATACACCTCACTGGCATCAAAACACAGCTCCTTACTTACTCAGGATCCCACATTTCCTATCTGTTCTTTCTTCCATGTGAAGCACAGTCGGATGCCTCCTTTTTTACTGGGCTTGAAGACAGTAACACCTTGCAGCAGCTGGGCTTTGCCCAAGGAAGATGCCTCATTCTACAAACTGTAGCCCTCAAGGTCTATTCTTTGACAGCAATAAATGCAAGCGTTTGTAATATCATTGGAAAACAGAGGGAAAGGTAAGGTAGGGCTTGAAAGACATTTAAGCAACAGTGCTGTCCAGCTGTATTAACACCTGACTCAGAGAGACATCACCTTTCCAGAAACACCTGTGCAATGAGCAAAGCATCCAGCATCTTTCACTGGAGAAAAGAGTCCAGCCTCATGACAAACACACCACAGAAAACGTGTCACTGAACCACAGAAAGTGACCCACAGGACAGATTTGATGGGGTTTTTTCCCAGGAAACACAGCACTGACATTCAGCAATGCGTGTTTTATTGAGGGAGGCTACAAGGAGCAGCAGAAACAGCCTCTGGAAGTCAGTATTAGGAGATCAGGAGAGACGAAGAGGAAGCGCAGAGTGCACTAGTGATACCTGTAGTCTCCAATAAAGTATCTTGTTAACACCTGAGTAAAATATACAAAAGTTTCTTTCCCAACAAGTGCTTCTCCTCAAAATTAAATTCTAACATGCATTGCAGTGAGCGAAGAGATGGCACTTCCTGAACACATCCCTACTTTTCCACAATTTCACTGCCATGTAGAGAGGAAAAAACAAATATCTATTTCTGATCCACTCACATTCTCTGGGTATTGTTAAGATGGCCTCACCAGGACTGACTCAGTCCTAAGGTCTGTTAACAACCACAGCACAAATGGGGAAATCATCTGCTGGTCCTGGCATGTTTACTCTATTTTCTAGGGAGTCAAAGAAGACAACCCTCAGATAAGAGCTATTCCCTGGTCATACACTGTCTTCTCCCCAGCTCAGCACCATGCTTTATTGTCATCACACTTCCCACATGAAATCTGAAAGAACATGGTTTGATCTATTCCAGAACGCATCTTGAAGTGATGTTACACCAAAAAGGCACTTTGTACTTCGAGAATCACTAAAGGAAAGTGAGTTTACAAATACATACCATTCCCCTACCCACACACACACCTTGCCAGCATAAGCTGCAAGCATAGCGAGGAAAGTTTTTAATTTAATTTCTTTTAGCATATTAGCAACACATCAGAATCCTAAAACCTTCCTTCATTTCTTCATCTGAGGTATTTACAAGTATTGCCATGGTTTTACACACCTCTTTCCTTCTCAGACCAAACGGCTGTTTGATCTCAGGATCAGAGAATTCATGTTGGAGCAGGCCTGTGGAGGTTCCATCATGCTCTACCTTACACAGGGCCAGCTGTGAGGTCCCAATAGGACTTTATCCACTTTGGCCCTGAAAACCTGTGAGGACAGACATTGCATAACCCCTCTGGGCAACTTGTTCCAGCATCTGACGGTCCTCATTGCTGGAAATGACATCTATCTTCAACCTCATTTCAACTCTCCTTTGTTGTCCCTCATGCAGTCACCATATACCAAAGAGAAGAAGCTCTGTCTTCTTGAGAACCTCCTCTAAAGTACCAGAAGGTCTCTACAGGTCCCACCAAAGTTTTCTCCAGGCTGAACAAGCCTAGTTCCCTCAGCATACCATCCTCATGCTGTACCAGGGCTCTGAGAGCACTGAAAGGCCTTTAAATGCTCTCTCAGCCTCATATCCACCCCTGCTCTCTGCTCAGGGCACCAGGGACCCCATTTTAGCTCTGCCTGTGGCCTTCAGTGCCTGCCCAACCTGTGTTGTGGCTGTGCCCTGCCTCCAGCCACATGTGTGAATCCTGGTCCTGGACTGCACTGATGCAGACCCTGACCTGAGATAATCACTTCCTTGGGTACTGGCTGCAGTCTTATTAAAATGTCCTGAGTGTTGTCTGCTGCCTTCACTTCCAGGGCACAACACTGGCTCATGCTCAGCTTCTTTAAAGCATTCTCATCTCTTTTTGTCATGCATCAATAAATCTAGTGACATTCTAAGTAGAAAACTAACAGGGCACCAGTCATTGGCAAACAACATGACTCTGAAATATGACAAAAGGGAAAAACTGAGATGGGTTTTCAATTGTAAAACCCAAGTACCCCGGGAATATTAACACACTACTTCTAAAATAAGCAGTCACTTTGGCTCCACCTCTCTCAGAGTAATACCAAAACAAAGTCTCAGACCCTCTAAGGCAAACTCGTTAGTTTCACTTGTGACACAAATGTGAAACTAACCTCTCCATTCAGTGCTGCTGCCTCAGTGTTGGTTTGCTATTTTAATTTGTGCTCTTCCTGTGTTTCACTTTCCTATTGCAGTTTTTTAGTTAGTGTGTTTGGGGATACAGGGGTTAAACACTAAAAATACACAGTTGTGATGGAAATACCCTCATGGACAGGCTGAGGTTTGGCATGCTTTGGAAGAAAATAACTTAAAATAGCACAGAAAGCAAAGACTGTGGGATATGCATCTCTGATAGCTACTTTCTGCTGAAATAACCAAAATAGCTAAGATAACACTGACATTCACCATTAACCCTCTATCTTGCTCAACAAAGATGAACAGGGCCATTCTAACCTCAGAGCTTTGCCTGAATAATGCAAATGACATTGCATTTGTTATGTTCTGACCCCAAGGTCTTCTTATGCAGCTTTATTTATGAGAATTAGGTTTAAAGAAAATGCAGGTACCCAAACCCAAGATGGCCACAAGTCTTACAGCCCCATTATAGAAAAGGCTTTTTCTGTGGGATTTGCAATTTGATCATGACATGTCTAAAAATATGAAAGGGAAAGATGTGGAGGCAGAAGCTATATTAGCTTCATCTGTTTTCATACTTGGGAGCTCAGGAAAAATGCAAAATGGAAGCAAAGGACATCAAACTGCAAGGACTGATTTTTTTTTTCCCTTGGTGTTCTCAACATCACATTGATAATTTATCTTTTGACATTCTAAAAGATACTGAGTGCTAACTTTGGCCCCACATTCCATGCCAACACAACTCATATGAATGCACACTTCAGTGGCTGCTATCCTTTGCAGTTATACACCCTGGCTACAAAGGACTCCACTACCAGCTTAACAAACAAACCATTAAAACAATTTGTGGCACCTGTTACTAACAACTTTGCTACAGGAACATGTTAAGGTTTGGCTTACACAGGCAAGGTTTAGGCTCATCTAGGAATGGGCCAAGAGCCCAAACAAACGTGTGATTTGATTCTCATGGCTGTTCTAGCGAATATTTAACTTTTACCCAGATACATCCCAGGTGACTTATGCCCAAGGCTTCAAATAAGTTCAGTGCAGTCAGGTAGGAAAATCAGGTGCCCCCATTCCTGTGGTTCAAACCACAGAACTATAGAGAGTAAAAGCACAGAACAAAAAAGTTGATAAACGGATTAAATAGACAAATGCAGCTCAACCCTGTAGTCTAAGTTTTTCCTTAACACAGCATCCCCATAGCACAGGTCTTCCCCTGTGCCCATCAGAAATCCCTGGAGCTGAAGGCAGACCTCACAGAGCTCCCACCTCCCACCAGGAGCACGGTGGCAGGCGGATATCCAAGACTCAGCAAGAAAAGTTTCCAAAAGCTCGAACAGGAAAAGGCCAGGCTGGAGTCAAGTTTTACATAAGAAGGGGGAAGGCAGGAACCGCTGGCACCACGTCGGCGGGCGGCTGCCCAGCGGAGCTGTCAGCCCAGGGCGGGCTCGCTCCCGTATCCCGGCCGGGCGCAGCTCCCCTCCTGCGTGCCCTGCGCTCCCAGCCCCATCCCCACTCCTGCTGCACCTCCGGGGG
>VYXD01007970.1:380542-416712 GCA_013397195.1 Hylia prasina
CAGGACACGGCCCCAGCTCCTGCCAGCGGAAACGGGAGGAGGGGCTCGGACCGGCGTTACCGAGCGGGGAGGAGCTGGGGGCGCTGCCCAGGGGAGGCTCCAGCCCCGCGGAGGAGGGAAAGGAGGGATGGAGGGAGGGAGCGGCGCTGGCCCGCTCCTTCAGCGCACCCCACCCGCTCCATCCTGCGCCCTCCGGAGCCCCTTTGGCAGAGCTCTGCCCGAAGCCCGCCCTTCTCCCTGTCCCCCGCGACATCCCCCGAGAGGCCCCCGGGGTGGGCGCCAGGAGCATCCCCCCGTGCATAACCCCCCCGGAGCTGGTGGGATGCGCCAGGACAGGGGACACCGACCGCCCTGCTCAGCTGCCCCCTGCCCCGAGGGACCCACGGCTGGATGTCCCCTCCGGGTTCGGGTAGGCAGGCGTGGTGCCCGCGCCCGCAGGCGGCCCGGAGCGCAGCCCTGCCCGCTGCTGCAAACGGCAAACCCGGTGAGATGCTCGGTGGTCCGAAGCCCACCACGACTGCCGGTGTGTTGCTATGGCTTCTAGCACGGGGGAAGGCGTGCCTGAGAGCTCCTCTGAGCTTTCCGCGGTCGCAGCAGGCAGGAGTTGTAGACAGGTGTGGGTCGCTCTCCTCTCCCAGGTAACAAGTGATAGGACGAGAGGACACAGCATCAAACTGTGCCAGATGATGTTTATATAGAAAAATAGGAAATATTTCTTCGCTGAAAGGGTGTTCAAACATTGGGACACTCAGGGAAGTGGTGGAGTCACCATTCATGGAAGTATTCAAAAATGACGCTTAGAGACTTGTTTTAGCACTGGACGCAGCAGTGGTGGGTTTATGGCAGGACTCTTGGAAGTCTTTTCCAATCTTGATGATTCTTTCCTGTAGTGTTATGAGAGACAGGGCCATAAGGGAGATCTTCTGACATCATATGAAAAGTCCCCACCTGCCTTCCTCTGGGTGTCAGTGGAAGTGCAACAAAAACTTAATAAAGTCAACTTTAAACACTGTCTCCAGCAGAACACTTTCTTGAGTTGGGGAAGGTTCTGGCATGGACCACTAAGTAAAGTGTTATGTGCTGGGGAAACAACCTAGATCTGGGGCAGAGATGCCTACAGAAGTAAAGTGATGTAGTTATGGACATGGGCCTCCTGAGAGGAACTGTATTTTACAGTGTATTAAGAACAACTCAAGGCTTTACCATAAATGTTATTGCAGAAGAAAAATCTGTTTCACATTTGCAGGTTCCCTGTGTATTCTCATTTCCATCTCTGGTACTGCTGCTGCTGTCACACTTCTCAATTCAAGGTGATGTCTACATCAAGTATATTCTCTTGGACCGTCCATAGTATCCTAAGTGTATTTTTATAAACTACTTGGTTCAACAGACTCGAAGCATCCTGGCGGCAGTGCCGCTGGCAACACAATTGCCATTTGCTGCATGTTTGTTTCTCTCCCTCCCAGACGAGAAGCGTGTGCAACAGGTCCCTGTTAGTCATTTATTTACGTGCAGAAATATACGAACATTGCTGTGTGTTTACCTTAAAGCAAGCAATGAAGGAAATGTATCTTGCAATGCAGCAAGAGATCAAGAGACCTGTGGAGAGAACTTCTTTTGGTTCTTTGGTTCCAAATACCAAGAAGGGTCCATCTCGTGGATGCTGTATCTCTAATGCAGCAAATCCCATTATATCTGAGGACTAAAAGATCTTCATTCCAGAATTGATGCCAATCTTTAAATAACTTAAACTTTGGAAATAAACAACCACTTCCTGAAAGACAAGCAGCACAGGAAGTCAGCAGACAGTGAGAACACATTTGACACATTTGGTGGTGGTGTTATTGTTGGTTGGTTGTTGGCTCTAAAACAAGCAGCATGATGTTGTGTTCTTTACCTGTTGAACATGCAAGGCAGCTTTATACCCAGGTATATGGGATTTCTATAGTTCAAGTCAAAGTGCAAAATCAGTTTGCGAAATCAAGTCATCATTTGGTGTCTACCTTGGAAAAAAAGGTAAAATGTGCACAAGAAAAAAATAAAACCTATATGGGAGCTTTGTGTCAACCTGATCATTTAGGGAAGAGCTTGAGAATCACTGTGAAGCTGAGGACTGGAGTGGCTGATACTGTAGATACACTTTGTACCAAAGAAACTGCATTTATCTGCAGGTCTCTTCTCAATGATGCCAGTAAGTTTAGGAAAGTAATCTGTTAGACCTGCCTTTCAGCTTCAACAAGCTGTCTTCCACATGCAACCTAATCTAACGTTGGGGCACTCTGATGTTCTCCATACAATGAAGAACAGGAGTTGCACCTCATCAGCATCTTCTCCCAGGCAACCAGCAACAGGAGGAGAGGCCACAGTCTCAAGCCTAAATGCCTAGCCTAAACCAGGGGAAGTTTAGGCTAGGCATTAGAAAAGTGTTTCTCACAGAAAGAGTGGTTCAGCATTGGAATGGGCTGCCCAGGGAGGTGGTGCAGTCACCACCCCTGGAGGTGTTTAAAAAGAAATGGCTGTGGCCACTTAGTGCCTTGGTTTTGTTGATAAGGTGGTGGTATGTCATGGGTTCAACTTGACAATCTCAGAGGTCTTTTCCAACTTCATTAATTCCGTGATTCTGTGTACCTCCGTCCACATGGCATCTGACCAGCAAGCCTGAAGGCTACATGCAGCTTCTGAGAACAGTTTTGAGCAGCTGCATTTGAGGCATCTAGAACAGGACTCTTTCCATTGTAATTCACAGGATGTACCCCCTCTACTGTAATAGCAAGTCTGTGGCTTTGGTCCCAGCCACCAATTTCAGATGAAATCATGACATCACAACAAAGCTGAGTGCTAAGGGAAAATTAAGGAGATTGAAAATCAAAGTCTTCGCTTCTCTTTTTGACTGGAGGAGATAATCCATCTAGACTTTATAACTTTGCTTATATTCATGATCTTTCCATCGTTATTGCTGTATTTTTCACCTGAAAAAGATGAGGGGGGTGCTTTTCTCTAAAGATGCCTTATTAGTTTTCCTCAGAATGAGCACCAGTACTTTTGTGGCTCATTTAAGAGGCCAAAATTGTATGAATTGGAGTCTTGACTAATTGCTGAACCAGCATGATAAATGCAGGCAAACATGGCTTCCAGTGTGGTAGACCTGTGTTTGGTGTCCCAGAAGATTGGGACTGCATCACAGTCTGTGAGGTTATGGAGAGCAGTTGTCAACCTAAGCTTCTGGCTAGCCTTCCCTCATAGAGAGTGGGCCTGACCTTGCTGTTTCATTACAAGCATGCAAGCTGTCTGCTGCCTTCCTGCCTGGTTTTGATGTACACTCTGCTTGCAGGATTGGTGAAACAGCATGACCCTCTGGCAGCTTCTCGAAGGCTCAGCATGTGTTCTTCCTGCCCCTTCTACAGATCTAGAGCAAATTTGAGGGTGTCCTCACCTGTCTGAGTTATTCTTTGCTGTAACCACACAAGATCTTCAACTCCTTCATCTGGTCCAAGATGTCAAAGAAGCAAGACAAAAATGAGCTGGATAATGGGGAAGGAAAGGTCACTGGGAAACCATTACACCAAAGGCTAAAGCATGTTTGTAATACTCAAGGAAATAATGATCCTTGGGTCTAGATATGGAAGTAGAAAGAGAATTAAATTCAATCACTACCTTTGCCTCTAGGCCTACCTACATGTTTTCTTTGTTGGCAATGTCAGCTTAAGAAGTTCCCGCCCCCTCACCACAGATACATGAATGAATTCAAATGAACTTGTCTTACCTGAAGTGTTCCTTTTTGCTTTGAAGTGAAGATGAAGGGAGGGCTCCTCTCTTGCCTATTTCTGTGTTGCTCAGACCCATGGTCTGTCTTATCTCAGAAGACTATCAGTAAGTGGAATCATTTTAGTAATTCAGTTTGACATGATTCCACAAGCAGATGTAGCTGCACAAATTAGGAACTGATAAACTGAAGCAGAACATTAGGAAAAAAGGAATGAGTTAAATGGAAGCTTTTTAAGTGCTTTGTTATAAAAAAAAACATGGATAAAAAAAATCCTGTTTTGTCACTTTACCTTCTAAGGTCTCAGTATTGTGGCTGTAAAGTGACATGGGGAATCAGCCTTTAATATTTCATCCTTCAATTTTACAGCAAGTTCTTACAGGTTAATAATTTTGCTATTTCTGCCCAACAGAAATTAAACTTGTAAGACACTGATATCTTCATTTGTTGGTGCTTCTTTAGAGTTCAATTTAGCCTTTCCTCTTGAAACTAGGCTCTTTTTTTACATATGCTGCTATTTTGTGTTCGCTTTGCTTTATTTTTAGCAAAATTGCAGCTGGCTCTTAGTTTGATGCACTGTCTGGTTTCTTCTGGTGAAATTCCAAGAAAGGAAGCCTTGGGAACAGAGAGCTACAATCCTTCCAGTCTTTGAAGTATTTTTGCATGGATCTCACCCATTCTGCAAGGGGATAGAAGCGTTTTAGTCCAGATCAAAATTTCCAGTACTTCTTTTGCCTCTTAGCTTTACTAAATTTTCTTCATCTCTTGGCCTACAAAAAAAGTGAGCTTTCCCAGACACATGAATTTTCTCCAGTGAGTTTTAAAGGCAGGTAGGTGTCTCTTGCTGACCCTGAGTATTGACACTAGGGAGCTGTGAACTCCAAGAGCAAGCACAGAAAGGAATAGTGCCAGGGAATACTCTTCCATTGCTACTAAAAAAAAATCCTGCATAAACATCCAAAAACCAGCTGTGCAAAGATTTCATTTGTTCTTCAGCCTGTTGGTTTGTGTTTACTGTCTTGATAACATCTAAAATCTTTGCTTAATGTGGTTTTATTCATGATCAGCTAATGGACTAAGTGGACTTCTAGGGCTCATCTTCTTCAGGGGCTGACTTCCATAGGGCCTGCTGTTGTGGTGGAACCCTCCAGGAAACACATGCAAGGCACCAAGGTCATGTTTGCAGGAGAGTACTAATACACATCATAAGGAATTTTCCATTACTGGGGACTTCCTCTGCCCTCTCTGCACAAGCTTCATTTCAAAACATTGTCATCTGCATTGCCCAAAAATACTTTTCCCAAGGGTCAGTCATTTTTCTTATTAGCAAGGTTTTATTTGATTTGTTGCGTGCTCCACACCTGGTCCAGAGATCAGGAAGGAAATTGCACAGGGCTGAAACAGGCAGGTACATGCATCAGCAATGGACTGCAGACAGCTGGTGCCATTCACACCTACCTGGTCAGCTGGAGGGGCTGCCTGGTTTGCAGAGATGTAGTTAATGCAGTCCTGGGTGGCTTGGTCACCTGGCTGGGACTAGGAAAAACACCCAATGGATGGGTGAGGGCAGCCTGTGCTTGCATGCATTTTTCATGTGTAGCACAGAACAGCAGATATTTCAAGATGGTTTGTTTTCTCGGTGTTTAAAGTACTTGGCTCATCTTTGTCCAAGCTTGACTGATTCTGGTTGCCAGCCATGCAGATCTTAAGGAAAGCTGTTGGCATCTGTGTGTCTGTATTACTGTTTGGAAGTCCGTTCTTGAAGGTATTTCTTTGTCTTGGAGAGAGCAGGCAGAGCAGGAACTTAGTGTGGATTTTGCTTAATAGGTGCAAGCAAATTTCTTGTCCTTGATCATCCACTTTTTGCTCCAGGACAGAGAACATTAACAGCACTAGCTATGCAAGGTCCTTAAAAGTAACCTCTAAGAATTCAGGGTCTGCAAGACCGGGGGGAAAAATACATGGAGCACTTTTCCCATAACAAGAAACAAACCATCCTTCTCCAGCTCTGACTTCATGGCATCATCTTTGCCATCCCCCTTACCCTTGTCTTTTCCTTCCCTTGCTTCAAAGCACAGGGTAGAAGTGAAGACTCATCCCTGTCAAGGACCTCCCACGTGGAAATGGAAACCCACCCTTTTACAGTTACAAGAGATCAACTGGCATGCAGTTGCTTAATGAGGAAATATGTCAATTAGTCCCCCTTCCACATTAAATTGATTGTCCAGGCCATGCAACTCTGCCTGGTCACCCAATAAATTTCCTGTTCAATGGCTGCCAGAGCATCATGCAAACCACTTCTTTCCTCAGAGCAACATGAATGGCTGCATCTTTCCCCCACATCAGCAGCATTGTGAGAACCAAGATTATTGCCTCTCAGGGACTCCTGAATAGACAACTTCAGTTTACAAGTAAAGCAGAGAGGCTGTGTTTGATTGCCTTGGAAACACAGAAAGCAAAGCTGTTTTCACTCTTCTGTCTCATTCTTTTCCTCCAGTTTGCTTGCCAAATGACATCCTGTGCAAAACTTGTGCACCTCACTGTCTGCAGCTAACAGGTGGAATAATTTGATCTCTGTAAACAATTACTTTGCTGGTGCAAAAGAGCACAGACTGGCTCACTGAGCTTTGGTAGCTGTGCAGGGAGAACAGAAGCAAGAGCAGCAAGAATTATTTTAGTCTGTCAAGTCATCAGACTTGATACATAGAGGAAATCTGCTGGGCAAGACAACATGATTTAACATACCCAATTTTCTAAGCATAACTTCATTTAAAATGCAAAAAAAAGATTGGTCTCTCACTATCATGCATGGAAGAGAAGGAGAAAGAAACAAGCCTCTAACAGAGCAAGGCTAAGTCAGCCTGTGACTGCACAACTGATGATGTGGACAGGCAGCTGTGCAGGATATATGTGCAACCTCTATGCACAGGCACATGAGCATGTGACACCTATATAAATGTGACTTGACACCTATATAAATGTATGATAACCATGTCTGTGCATGTGTTGACTTTCAAATGAACGTGTACGAGTGCACACACTTAGACCAGGTGTAGCACGAACATTTTCAACCTGTTCATGTGTGATCAGACTTGTGGAAGCTGCTGCCATTGCCACTGCCCCACCTGTATGCTCAGGTGCATACACTCCTTTTATGTGTGTGATCACACCCTGGGTGTGCACTGTGGGAAGTGCTTTGCACAGGATGTTGATTGTGGTGAGACCCTAAAGCAGTCATTTGCCTGTTTCCTTCACTCCCAAGTCTTTTTCCCATTTGCACAAACCTGGAGATGGAAACTTCACTCTATCAACCACAAACCAGCTCAGAGGTACTTTTCTGAAAATACACAATATCTGCAGTTTATTTTTCAGTTTGGTATTGGGGGGGGCAGGGGTTGTTCAAGCACAGACTTTTTTTCTTAGACATGCATTCCATGGACAACTCAGGGCAGAGAGTCTCTAGTCCTTCACCAGCCGGTAGATGTGATGTTGGGCACCGTGGTCACTAGTTGATACTTCAAAAACATATGCTATGCACAGCAAGGTCTCCTGTGTGTCCCTGTTTGTCACAACCTAGACAAAAAAGGAGAAGAATCTGAAATGGCAACTGCTATTCCTCTGCTTACATATTCCAACACATTTAACGTGGAAGTCAGTAATAGACGAAGAGCAGAGAAGTGCAGGATCAATACACAGCTTGGCCCACACACCAAAGCACTTATGCAGCCTCAGAACCACAATGCAGTGAAGAGACAGGGAGGTGAGCAGAGTCCACTGTGTGGAAAAGTCCTCTGTGACCAAGCAGTGATCACATCAGCGGAAGCAGGTCCACCAAATTCTCTACTTCCCACCCCTGGTGTTACAGATTTCAGCAGAGGGAAAGTGTTTCACAAAAAAAAGAGCTCTTTTTCCTTTGTTTGTTGGGTATAGAGAGGCCCCCTCCTGTGGCATACCCACTCCTGTTCACACACATATTGACATGTCACAACCACAGACAGTTGTTTTCCTTCATCTGCTCCTGCTGGTCAATGGTTGACACAGAACACAAGGATTATAGAGTGTAACTCCTTTTAGAGGAGACTTACAGATTGGACTCCATTACACCTCCCATTCCATACACTCTAGATGTTGGGATAGGGTGGCTGCTACACTCATGCATGCTTACAGAAGCTCCTTTTTTCCCTATTTTCTTTTTCCTATGGCCCCTCAGGATCTTTAGCACCTCTATAATGTGACTGTCAGCAGCATGGTGAAGGAGCAGTGTTGTCCTAGTTTCTGCAGCGTGCACTACATGGCAGAGACAAGAGAACTATTGCTCTCAGAACTCCTAGCTCAGCTTCCCTCTCCCTATCACTACAGAAGTTTGCACATTCTTGTCACCTGAGTTTGTGCCATAGCTGAAGTTCTTTCCTGCTGGAGGAGACAGATTTTTATCAGCAGTAGCACAAACTCAACTGCAGAAGAAAACTGTTCCAGCTGGAGGTCTGAACTGTACCAAGGCCCAATTGTTCATGTGAAAACAGGAAGAAAATAGCTGTTTTCAAACTTGGCTATTAATTTTAGCAGCCTGAATTTGGTCTATTGTGTTTTCTTTTCTTACTTCATAATTGGATTTGCAGTTGAAGTCCTTTCTTCTGCAAGATGCAGTGAGTTATACACATCCAGGTGTGATAAGGCACTGGGCCCTTTTCTGAAAAATGGGCTCTGAAATCTTGGGAGTTCCAGATCCAGAGAAATGTGCAAAGCAAAATAAATGATGCTTGTGGGATTAGGAGTACCTAAGCTCATAAAAGGGTCTAGAAAAAAATATAATTAGACTTGCCTCAAAGGTGGTAGTGGGGACTGAGGACTACCAACATGCCTTACATTATGCATTTTTCAGCTCCCTGGTAGGGAGTGGCAGATGCTCAGGCTGCTGCTCAGGGAGCAGCACTTTCATCTTGCACAGGACTGCAAGGTAGTGTGTGTGGGCACCCACATGGGACATGCCTTCAGTGCCAGAAGATAAGGGAAGGACATGAGATTTCTCAAAACATAAAGCCCCTGAGGAACTATGTGAAAACTTTTTTCTTAGAATTTATAGGAAATGCTGGCCTGACTGAGGAATAAACCATGCAGAAGGCACCTACAATGTTCTCCAGTATGGATTACAGCACACAGGTTTTCCCTCTCTGTCTCTGTCCCTCTCATGCTTTTTTTGCTCATCTAAAAAAGCTCTCAGCATTTATACTCCTCATTTCTTCCAGATGTTTAAGATCTTAATGCAAACATGAAAGAATAAACTTCTTAATGCCCTGTGACGTGTATTATTAACCCTGTGTTTTATAGCTGATGTGTCTGAGCCACAGAGCAGTGAACTGAGTTGCCTACAGTTATCCAAGATCTTCAGAGAATGGAATGAAAACCACTTTGATTTCCAGTTTTTCATACAGCCACCAGCATCTGTTCTACTTACCCAGCCTCACATTCTCTGGGCAAAGATCTGTGATGCCTCTTACAGAGGTGAACACAGAATTCAGTCCATTAGAAAAATCTACCTTGTAAGCTGTCTGCCCTCTTCCCAAATTTAGGCTGCAGCTGAGTCTGGAAAGGCTCCCAGTTTAACAAAACACTAATGCAAATCTAATTGCTGTAGCCTTGTAATCCTGACCTACCTAGAGGCTGCAGTGATTCAGGTATCACAGAGCTTCCCCACAACATCCCTTTTCCTTTGTGTGTCTCCATATTCTGTACTGGCTCCAAACGGTCCTGAGAAAACTACTTTCTTTCCCCCCTAATATGGTCAGTGAAGAACTCTTCCCACAGAGAAATTTTACAGCCAATCAACAGTGCCTTTGTGGGTTTTTTACCTTGCAAAAAAGGGCCAGGGCACAGAAAGGACCTCAGTATTTATGAAATAGTGGAATGAGCATTTCCTTCACTGACTTTTTCATCATTCCCCTTCCTTTGTCTCTCTGCCTCATGAGCTCTCCCTTTATTTTTCTTTTTATCTCACTCTTACCCAGGTCTCTTAAATTCTTTTGCTGCTCCTCTGCATGAGTAACTATCTCTAGAGCTCCATAAATGGTCTTGAAGTGCAATACACATGAAAGACACTAAGTTCAATTAGATGCTGAGCTATAAAAGGAAATCTGCTTTCACTCTCAACAGTGAACTCCTGCATGGTGCCTACATGTTGCCAAGTTGCAACAAAACCAGCTGAAATTCCCACCTGTAAGATGGTGAAGTTCTCCAGCACACTGTTCATCATGTACTTCTCGGGAAGGTGCTTGAGTTTATGGATGAAGTTGATCATGTACTCGCAGAGAGGGGAGCGGTGGATGCGGTAGGAATAGTGCCCGTTTTCATAGCGTGCATACTCTGTCTGCAAGGCAAAACACAGAAGGGGCACGTGGGGCTGTGCTGGCACACAGTGACACTATCACAAAAAGGGACTCAGAACAGAAAAATTACAGTGGCACTTTTAAATAATTTTATGAATAGTGACCACAGTACTTTGCACCAAGGTAATTCCCCTTGAGTCCTCCAATTTCTTTGGCTTGATTTCTTGTTTTCTTTAGAACCATGTGTTCCACCTTCTGAGCAGCCAACCCTCAAGGCACTGTGAAAGGTAACTAAGAGGAACAGACCAATTGATACCTACACTACAGTCTGCATCTCTACTGGAAAAATACTAGGTGTGAATAAACTGTAGTTAATAACTACTGTTTTAGCAAGAACAGGAAGTAATGACAATAATACTATGCTCAGGATGCTTTACAGCTAAAAAAGACTAAAGCCTTCTGGCGCCTGTTTGAGAGAACATAGAATTTCTGCCCCTCCCCTTAGGAAAGGGTCTGCCCAATGATACGCAGAGGGATTTTTTGCTCACATTCACACCTTAGGTCCTGTGTATTTTATCTGCCTTTGAAGAGAAACTGAGGCCATAATCTATGGTTTCACAGCAGACCCTTAAATGCCTGTAACCTTTTTTCATCCCAGACGCTTGGTCTTCTTTCATGTGCACCATGACACCTTCCTTAAGCCCCTCTATCCCATCTGCAGATACTTAACCCAACTTCAGGGATGCCTATCATGTGACTGGAGATGGGTTTTGGGGAAGGATCCACCTTGAACAGACTGCGGACGTGAGAACAGCTGGTGTTCTGCACATAGATGCTTCTGCATCTCAAGCTTCCTTGAGAAACAGGGTAGCAGGAGGCATGTCAAAGTGAGCTCTCTTAGCAGCTGAAAGAGGCATCAAAAATAATTTCTTCAATGCCAGTTATATGCATAACCCAGTTATTTGCAGTTCCCATGTTGCTCAAGCTGTAAGTACATAAGCTCTAGGTCTAATAAAACCATAAGACTATAGTCTGTAAATTATTACAGTCAAATTAATAGCTATAGTCTGTAAAGGATCTGTTTAAAAACACAGATGAGAGCAAGGTGTTGCTTATATGTTTTCATGTTTCTGGACTACAAAACATATCTGTGTTTCCTAGCTTTCCTTTGCTTCCCAAAAAACCCAGAGAATCAGTAGAACTAAGAGTTGTATGTATTTACATCTCCTCAGAAACTGAGATTCAAGGGAAAAGTAGCAAATGCTGGCAGATCTTCAGTGAAATCCTAAGACAAGGCCATTTTGCAGGGTGAGTGGTCTTACATCTCTGGCATCCATCTCCCTGACAAGAAGCATGAGATATATTTTGCCTTGAGATACAAAGGTAGGATGCAAATTCTTGAAGTGACAAAACAGCAGCCAGGGGGAACCTTGCACCCAGGTGCCTGCTCCTTACCTCTACTTTCTCTACCACCTGCTTTCCAAAGGAACACACTTTGGTGGAACAAGTAATGACCATGTTTTCTGGGCTCTCATACTGGCTGGAAACACCATAGAAAGATCTGGATTCATCTTCAATATTGGTATTCAAATCAGCCTACCAAAAAAAAGAACAGAATAAATTCAGATAGTTATCAATAGGTGGTTGTGGGATTTTCTCACCATTACCTTGCATAGCCAAGATAGTAAAGTATCGGGAGTGTCCCCAGCTCCTTAAGCAGACCAATGTGCATTGAGCAAGTGGGAAAAATCTGAGGAGTATTGAAAAAAATCTTATTTCCACTTCAGAAAATGGTGTGGATTTGCATACACATTGGGGAAATCTGGTGGAATATTGTCCTAACATTAGAAACATATGACATGGCTTGGAGGGACTCACAAAGCATGTGGAGAGCAGACTGCATGTGGAGAGACAGAGCAATGCAACATGGGCTAGACTGGGCTGACTCACCAAGGAAGGAATAATGGTAAAGCAACAGTAATAAAGTTTTTCCACCCTAGGAATGTAGGTAAGGGGAAAGAGACAGCAGGAAAAAGGAATGTGTGAGTACACACACACATCATGCTCAGGTACTACAAATGTAAATAGACAGGATGCAACATAAGGAATGTAGGTTCCTGATGGATTCAGCCCAGTTACACCTGAATTCAAACCCATCTCCAGTTGCAGCCACAGTTTTCAAATGTGGGTGCTGAAGGCTGGCCAACCAAAGCCTCCTGTTGGGAGGTTAACTCCTAAAAATCCTGGCTGTCTGAAGCTTCCACCAGGGGTCATTCCAACCGCAGTTATGAAACAAGCGGCTTAAGATCTAGAAACACTAAAGGGTGTGTGGGAATGCCCAGCTAAGCTTCCTCCCCTTCAAAACTGAGAGGGCAGAGCTTCTCTGTGCTCCACAAGCCCAGGCATTAATATATGTCAGTGTAAAAGCAAGGATCAGTTCTCCAGAGCATTTTATTCTTCCAGCTGAGCCAAGGGAAGAGGAAACTGAAGAAAGTGTGTTCCTGCTACAGTGGACACAGAGTGACTAGGACAGCACTAGATGCCATTCTAGCAGGGTTTTCTTAGCCAGTGTCAGCAAGGAGTTTTTTATTTGGGATCTAGAGCAACACTAAGGACAAGCATGTGGTGGAATTTGACCATCACAATAATGAATGCCCCTCTTTCTTTGCCGTGCAAAATACCTGTCTCTTATCTGCCATGAGAGAATAAATACTGTTAGCTTAGTTCTCTTACTACTTATTTAGTTGTCTTAAGGAGCAACTTCACAAAAGATTTAGGTCAGTCTAGCAAGTGACAGTCAAGTTTTCTCCCCTTCTGTAGACATGTGAGCTTGCTGCTGCCTTTGTGGCACCACAAAAGATGAGGGCACAAAGATTGCCTATTTTCATAGCAACACATACTCAGGTTAGCTTGAGTCTCTTGAGAAACTGCACCTCAGAGTTGTAGTTAGATGTGCCAGGCTAGTCCTGACCCCAAGAGAGAGCAGCCTCACTCTTCCAGAGCAGTTTGTGCTTCCCCATTCCTGATGTACTGACACACATTTCTGTAGCTGTATTACAAGGCTCACTGAGGAATCGCTCAGTTAGTTCTCAGTGGGATCAGTTCCCTGGCCTGATTCAGAAACACTTCTGTGTGTTCAAACAAGGAATGTGTGTTGGGAGGATGGGCAGCAAGAGGGATAGCAAAAGGCAGGACAGCTTATTCTAGTGAATTATTATGGCCATGATGAAGACCTCAGTATTAAATAACTAGTTATGCAGCTACTTCGTTTGTACCACAAATGTACCTGTATTAGAGAATAGCAGTATTACTCCATTCTGGTTTAGATTTTTAGTTAGTTACTGTAATACTGTACTTTAATGCTGTAATACTCACTTCCATTTCAGTGCAACTAACTGTATTGTTTATTTCACCCACACTCCAACTGTCTGAATAAAGATTAATTTCTAGCCTTGTCCAAGAGGAACTAGACTAGGAGTCCTTCACAATATTTTTCAGCTATTTCCCTTGGGAGTGATAAACACAACGTATGGACTCAATTCCGCTCTTCCAAAGAAAGTGTGCCACTGAGTCAAAAAGAACAAAGGGTCAAGGCTAAAGAGGCTTGGTCAGGTCACTGCTACATAAACACAGCAGAGGCTCTCATTGCAGAACCAGACAAACATTTTCAGGGTCTCACTAGTAAAGTTAAGGTTACATTCTCCGAAAGACTCACTGGTAAAATTAAAAAATAAAGGCACTCAATACGAAGCAAAGCAGAAAGGTGCTAGTTCCACTTCATGAGAAAAGCTTCACTAGCCCTAAGAAGCCACTCTAGGTGCATCAACATTTTGATAAGGCTTCCATCAGAAGGCCAGACTAGAATTTCACAGCCAATTAACATCTAATTAATCAACATTAATGGCAAAACTATGAATTAAGGAGTTTGAATTAAGGAGTCATCACCATTCACTGACATTATGTACAATCAGGTTCCTGGAATCCCTGCTGCAGTGGAGCAGTGGGATCATGTTGGAACTCCCTCACACATACACTGCACTTTTTATTCTAAAGCTTGTTCCATATTATGGGCTGGGATGGTCAGACATGGACTGATCAGTCACCAAGAGCTGGGTACCCACCCCCTGTCACCTCTGCAGATCCCATAAGCATACCCACATGGAATTTCAGCAACTCCAGGGAATGACAGTAGCAGTTTGCTGAGGGCTTCAGTTCATGTTTGCAGGAGAATGGAGCTGGAGCACCCCAGATACTGCTGGCCTTACAGTTTACAGCTTTTTCACTAATTTACAGCTGCTGGTTCCCACCTTCTCAAGGCAGGTACTGCCACCATACCAGAGAATATTCAGCACAAACGTATCTGCTCTTGAAATATTTGCAACCTGGCTTATACATGCAAACTGGAAATAGCAATGGAGTACATGAATACAAGGCCAGGGAACAACTCAGGAGTGGAACTCCAATCTCAGCTTTGCCTGCTGTGGAGATGATTATCCCCTGAAGGGAGACAAGGCAGAAAACTAAGGAAGAACATTGTAATCTGCCATAGTCAAATTAACTTCTAAATGTCAACTGGACACTGGGGTAGTAATTCATGCAAGGATGCAGTTAAACTTTTCAGGATTGCACGAGGACAAGACTCTAATGATCAAAACTACTGCATTTAGCTTAACATCTGAAAACACTATGGCCTTCATGCCTAGATCTCTACGAGCTCCTCACAACACCCAGACCATCAGGACTACATTGCTTCTCTAAAAACCTTGTGTGAAAACACATCCAGTGATGGAGTGAGCACCCGAAGTGAGCAGAGACAGGTCTGATTTACTGTGTCCAGTACATTCCACCCTGAAAAGATGCCAGGGAATAATAGTGACTGTGATTCAAAGGAAATTCATCCTCCCAGAACTCCATCAAGCAGGAGGGCTAATCTTCACTTTATAGTCTGGGAATGCATAGAATTTTTTAATACGTAACTGGATGTGACTAGAACCCAAGTGCCTCAACTCCTCTCTGGCAAATGAGATGAGTCTTAAATACATTCCTTATCCCAACCTAGGCAGCCAAAGGAGACAGAGGCAGGATTTAGGAAAGTCTCACTGAGGGGGCTGAGCTGCCTGGCCCCCCAGGCTCCCACTTGCCATTGTTAGAACAGGGTGGGACTGCGGGGGCAGCAGCAGCATCCAGGCTGTTGGGTGGTGTCCAGCATTCAAACAGCTGCTCTCAGTCTCTTTTACAAGCAAAGGTAGAAGATCAAATAAACTAGGCATATTACAAGCTAAATCTGAGTAATGACCCACCAGCTGGACCATACTACTTTACCTGACAAGTCAGGGTTCTTGCTTTCTGTCCAAGAAGTTCCAGATGCAAAAACCTGTGCACACTCTGGCATAGCATAAATCTGATGTGTCTGGGATGTGTTCAGCTTGCTGTGCAACCTCAGCGTAGATGACACACTTATCCATACCTTGCCTGATGACTTCCAAACATGCTGAAACTACAATCACTGAGATATCTGTGATACAGCACGTCTCAGATATTCATAGACTGCATGCAAGAGTGAATCTGCCTGTTTGGGGGGGAGATTTCCTCCATTCCAGAGAGGTAAGCAGAATGTTTAATTACCTAAAGACAAGGTTTCTAGATGGCAGAGAGGGGATTTGTTCTGGGAAGAGCATAGTAGCCCTTCACAAGTTAATATGTTCTTCTCTCCCCTCCATCTCTGGAAAAGATTCTTTGAAAATTCCTCAGCAATCCAGTCTTTCAATCTGCCTTTTGCTGCCAATAATCTCTACACTGTTGAACACTGTGGGAGACAACTTTGGTGGAAGAAGTGCCATTGACAGAGTCTCCTTACATAAGGCAGCAACTGGAGGTGGTGCTGGTGAAGGCAGGTAAAATTAATGTATGCAAAAATCATAAAATTCTGTTTCTAGCTGCTGTCTTGTTTGCTGCCTCAGGAATACCAAGAACAGAAGGGACATGGAAACCAAATTGCCACTCCTTGCTCTCCAGGCAGTTTTATGATTGAAAGCGTCCAGTGGACAAGGCAGGGTGCTGAGGGCAATTTGCACTGCTGGATTTTGACTGGATTTGCTTGAGACAGGAGAGAAGCCAAGTGCAGGACAGCAGTTTCCAGCCCATCCCTTCAGCACTTTCCCACAAAAGTATATTCCATTTAGCTGAGAGAAGATGCTCTGTGATTTTATTGCCTATCACCAAGAAGAAATTACTACATCCATTCTTCACAGGCAGGACAGGGCTCCCAAGAAATTCCCCTGATTCATGTTTCTGCAGATGGCTGCTCTGTGCAAAGTACTACCTTGTCCTGAATTCCTGGTTTGTCACTTTCCTTCTGTCTTCCATACAGAGTCTCCCAACTTCTGAAAGCTCCAAGATGCAAGTGCACCATTCTACCGACGTGCAAAGCCCTGAGAACGCCTCTTCCCCAAACTATTAATAACGATCCACATAGGAGGAGCTCACGGGGAGAAGCAAGGAACAGGTGGCAGAGATAATATTAGCCTGGAAAAGAGCAGGGCTGCCACTGCCCATGTGTTGGGAGGCTGATGTCTCACATTCATTGTCATGTTCTAGAATGCACTTGGAGCACAGAGAAATGTCACACAGATGTCATACACAACTTGCCAAGCCAAGCCCAAAAATCAGCTCATTGTACCAAATTCCCAATGCTAAAATCAAGGAAGAATTGCAAACACTGCAACACTGCTTATGTTTCAAACTGACCAACTTTGAACTCTCATTTAAAGCACCTTTGAACAAATGTGAACATCTCTTTCTCAGCCATGCTAGATCCTCAGTGCTACTACTGAGGTCCAGAAACCTCAGCCCTGGTGCTTAGAATTAGGCCTCTGGTACACAACAGCTCATCTGGCCTATTTAGTGGTTACTGCAGCAATGGCAGGTTCATGCCTCAGGTTCTTCAAGCCTAAAACTGCAGACACACAGCCCCAGCTTACTCATTCCTTGGTTTTTTTTTTACAGTCTTTGTCATCTGCAACCACAATTTCAACCCAGAACCTCTGAAAAATCCATCATATCTTCATGTCTCAAAACATCCCTTCAAGTATTTAATTCTACTCACCATTTTATCCTAAAATGATGCTATAAATTCAACAGTGTAGTAATTGCTTTATCCAATGCATCTTTGAAAATCAACAGTATATTTGTATAGTTGTCCAGAGCTATCAGGCAGCAAAATGAAAAAGCACCCTAGCACATACTGCCACAAAAGTATGAAAATGCAGAGGGATATAAAAATTTCTGCTGAAATCTACTTTTCTTCCTTTTTTGTTTTTTTAATCATATTGCCTTATCTGTGAAAAGTGTTCATTCATTTATTTACTTCTTAAAAGTCTTAGAAGCTTCCATTTAACTAATGACTTGACTTGTAAACTTTGCCTATTTCTAAGTGACAAGCTATAATTTGCCACCAATAAAACATGGTGTTAACTCCAGATGGGATTCAACAATGCAAGAGTACCAAAAAAAGAATCAGACAGTCAAAATATTAAACCAAGCCCAGAAATACTTCTGTCCTTTTAAGTATAGACTTGCAGAGCCCCACACTATTGTGCACATGTTGGAGTAAAGATGATTTGAATCCTATGTGACATCTCTTTAATCAATCCAAATTCCAGTGAGCTGATACCCTCTGAACATCAGTCACCTCACATGGGAACAGAAAGAGCCCAGCTTGATGACATGCCACCATCTAAATCTCTCAAAACCCTGATAGAGGTTGGTCTGACATGGTGCATAGGCCACATTTACACTTCTGATATTAAAAACCAAGTTATCACAATCCCCACACTGAACCACAAAGGCAGAAAATCACACTGGCAATTTTGATAAATAAAATCACAGTTGCACACCAGATCACAATTTCATGATTTCTCACTCTTCAAGTCAAGGAGTTCAAAGTGTTTAATTCTCTTTATGTAACATCTCCCTCTAAGCTCTTCCTTTTGGTTCATGAAACTTCCAAAGCACAAAAGACAATCAATACCTTTCAAAGGGTGTCCTGTCAAAGGATAATCTTCTCAGCAAGGTGCTGTTTTCTCTCCCAGCCAGAACAGAGCTGATCTTTCACCTTTTGTTTTGAGCACTCCAGGCAGGCTTTGCTGTACTTTGTCAGGATCTAATCCCATGAAGGGCCCAGCTCAGCAGCACAGAGACTGCAGGTAATAAAATTATGTGTCCCCAAAAATCATCAGCAACCAACATTCTAGGCACAAGCGCTTGATAAGAGGACTCCCAGCCAACATTCTCCAGCTTATTTCTGGAAAGGCTAGGCTTGGGACAGCTGGGAAGTTGTTTCTCAAGACACTTAACTCTTCCTTCTGAAAGCACCAGTCAGGAGGCTTTCTAGTGCCACTTCGTGTGAAGGGAATGAGATATAAAAACTCATTTTTCATCATCTCACTCTGACCTGAGGTTGAATTATGTGGCAAACTCAAGGTGAAAGGCTCCAAATCCCATTACGCATTCCCTCAGCCATCTACTGTACAACTGCCCTGAGCTACTATTATTTTTAATTTCATAATTCTTATGATAATATTGATCACCAAAGCTATTTTATTTGTACCTTGAAGCACAATGGCACACTTTTTGCAAATTTCAGTTAAATCACAAAAATCCAAATTGAGTGAGTAAGCTTTTGCCAGGCTGATTTCTGCCAACTTACCAGAAGTCATTTCAGTAATATATTATCAGCATAATCCAATTTCATTATGTGTTTCTCTTATCTTTTGCTCTGCCAGCACTAAGTATGCATCTGTAAATTATTAGTACTTGGATAACACAAAATGCAGCTACAGAGACAGGAGAAGAGATGGAAAAGTATTGCTTCTGACTGAGGAGTTACACAACACTGAGAGAAGTGAATGCATAAGAGTATGAAGAGAATAATTTTCTTGAATTCTTTACTTATATATATATAAAAAATTCTAGAGGGTCCCAAGTCACCATTAGCAAATCTGCAGATAGATGTCAAGAACAACTCTACAGATAAACAGCATGAAAGATACATCTTGCTGCAGGCCAGAAGGTGTGCCTTGTGGGGTCAAGGTAAGATCTTGTGGGGTCAAGAAAAGTGACAGTTGTGGCTGTATTAAGTTGCCTACACAGGGAAATATTTTTTGGGAGGCAGCAGTTTTCTAACAGCCAGCAAGGTCACAGCTTTTAAAGTGAGAAACTTCATAGCAAAAGGGTACCCTACAAAAAGGGCCCTTCCCTTACCCAGAATTTGACAAGGAAGAAGGCATTAGCTGGCCCCCTTTCAAAGAGCTCCTTCAGGCCTCCTTTCTTCTCAGGGAACTTGTCATAGATCTGCCGGATATCCACTGCCTCGAGGTAGGGGTCATTGTAGCTGGGGCTTGACTGCCCAATGTGCACAAACAGGTGTTTGTTATACTGCAAAAAGAGGAAAAACATGGAATTAGAAAATTGTCCAGTACCATTCAGTACATACTGAACGTCCGTTGTCCTTCACAGAAGATTACTGGAAGTCAATGAAGATTTGATAGCATTTTCTAAAAGAGCAGAAGAAATCAATAGAAATATCTCTGCTAATATCAGCTCATGCTGTTCTCTCCTTCCTATCAATATATTCATGCTTCTTCCTTCTCTGAAACACTGTTGTAGGGGTTTTTTTCTTCCTATATTCACTCCTAAATCATTGGCTCATGCTGCTGCCATATAGTCTGAAATAACCTGAGACAGAGTGTTACCTGTGACAGGTCACTCAGTCAAACATCAATGCTCCCTCCTGTCCTGTGAAGAGCCTCAAATCCCACAGCAGATAAATCCCAGGCAAATAATACTGAACCCAGGCAAGTCTTTTCTGAACGTTCCTATCTCAGCCCATCACCAGAACATATCTCAAGATGCAGAACCAAAAGGTTTAGTGAGAGAAGCAAATCTTACTACTACCATTTCATAGATGGCACCATGGAAACACATTGATGCAAATTCATCACCAATTGATGCCACCAGTCTTAAGTTCTCAGCACACCAGAGAAACATATGGCTTTGTGTGATCTTAGCAACTTCTGATTTTGGGTTCTGTATTGGAGTCAATCTTACAAGGCTGGACAGGACAGCCAGAATAGCCTGGCAGGGTTTTATGACCTCAGTACCTTGGGCTCTGGTGTATGAATGCCCATGACCCTGGACAGGGAAGCCAGAAGCACATTGCACAGATCTGGTTCTATCACAGCTTATCCTCTAAGAGGAAGATACCTGGTGTTTGCCAAAGTTGCCTTTCTATTCTCTGAAGAGCAATGAAGAAAGTATTTCCATACACATAGAGTCGTATAACACATCCCTGATGAACAGGAGCTGCCCAAAGATGCAAAATTAATGAGGGGTGGAAGCAAGATGTGTTTCTTACTGTGTCTTGGTCTTGTTGTTGTTCCAAGAATGCAGAGAACTCTAACATCCAGAGTTTGGAGCTAGCAACCCTTCGTCCTTGCCAAGCTGGTGCTGACGGGGAAGGTGAGAGGCCGGCAGGAGACTCAAACCCTAAGCACACAGGATTTATACAACAATAATTTAGAAAAAAACAATGGCAGTAGCTTTCCAGTAGAGCATCTACTGTCAAAGCTGACCCATAATTTTCTTATGGCTTCATTCATCATGCAAAAATATCATTCACAAGGTCCTCAGTCTACCTGTGCTCTAAATGGCTTGTCAGTCACCCTCTGCTAAGACAGCACTGCCAGGGGTCATGATGTAAAAACTACCCAGGTTTGACACCAGAGAAAACACATTCAGCAATTTTAAGAGGACTTAGATGGAGCCCTAAAGGAGCAGTGAAATAAACTGTTTAGTATCAGAATGAGGTGTCACCATTAGCCTCTCAAAATGGGGAAGCTGAGAAGGAAAAGACATTTGTTATTCTGCTTAATGAGAAATTAGGAACACAATCATTGTTTATGATAGAGAACAGTGTTCTAGAGCATGAAGCACTGTGGAAGACCAGTAGAGTTATGTAAACTTTTATTTTCTGCTGAGCCAGAAGGAAAAAAACCCAACACAACCAACATAAAACAGGAAGAAAAGTTCCGTAAAATAAAACAAAATTTATAAGGTTCAGCTCTCTCAGTAAAAGATGAGAACAGGTAATAAGAGAAAATCATATAAAAGTTGGGTCTGGCTCGTTGAAATGTTTCAATAGTTTTGGTTTTGTTAATTAACTTCCAAGATTTTTAGAGTGCTGGCTGTTTTTGAAGTTGGAATACAATTTCAAAGGAAGGAACTACATTTCCTTACCTACCTGGTATTGGAAGTGGAGGCTGTACAGCATAAGGTTGTTGAGAAAAAGGTTTCACGCTACAGAAGTATAAAAAGAGAGGTGGTTAATAAAAAACAACCAAACAGCACAATATTCTTCACCAACTGTTTGCACAGATTAGATCAAGTATTTCTGATCAGGGAGAAAGTGGCAAAAGTGGTTTTTGGAAGTTATCTTTCTGTGTGGACAAGAGAGGGTCATGGGCAAAGACTGAGAAAGCAGTAAGGGGCCAGGACTGGACGGATTAAGACTTCTCTGAAGGTGTTTAGCAGGCCCTTCCTCCAGATTTGTTTTTCTGAGATCCCTATCAACCTCTTAATACACCGGTGCTCATTTATTTATCCTTTCCTTTCTACTACAAGTAGTTTTATGTCTATGCAAGTGGATATAGGTCTGGGCTGGATGCCTCTCAGGTTTTTAAGCCCAAATTCGGAGACATTCCACACCCACAAGTAAACA
The DNA here is from genome assembly GCA_013397195.1 of Hylia prasina. Classification (NCBI taxonomy): domain Eukaryota; kingdom Metazoa; phylum Chordata; class Aves; order Passeriformes; family Sylviidae; genus Hylia; species Hylia prasina. Next base: position 402,405 of record VYXD01007970.1, read on the forward strand.
CAGCTTTCAGGAGAGCTCAGCTCCATTTTAACACTACTGTAAGAAAAATTAATGTCTTAGCATTTCACAGATCTTGTAATAGCTAGTGGTGTTCCTCAGACAGCAGAGAGAGCAGCAAAGCACCTACTTTGGATGCTCACATGAAGGAATACTTACTCCTGGGAAGATCCAGCTTGGCCTGGCAATGGTCCCTGCCAAAACTGCAAGAGAACAACACATAGGCAAAAGTCACCACTCCTAATTAGGACAAAGATGAAAAGGAAGGCTTGCTCTTTTCTGAGGAAACAAACTGCAAGTTCACAGACCTTTAAAGATGTGAATGAGTTCTCTCTTCTTTCTACATTCCTGGTTTCATTCTTGTGGAGGTGCTGAATGGTCCTTTTTTTCATTCTACACACTACTACTACTGACATGCAAGAAACTGACCCAAAAGTAATCTTTAATGTTAAATAATATGCATGCACCTTGTGCCTCTGTCTCCAAAGCTTTTATGATGCTCACTCTCTTGGAAGGACCATTTTCCACAGGAAAGTTCCACAGGAGTTATTTTGGCAGAAATCAATGTTCAGAAAATGCTCACTAGACCAAACTCATAGGTACAGGGATGCTGACAGACCTTCTCTATTAAGGATTTTATATAAGGGCCACCTGATCAACCTGCTGAGAGTAAAATGGGGAAATACAAACTTGAGAAAGGGTCAAGATAGCCCAAACAGATTTATTCCAAAAAGATGCTGGACTAAGAAAGTGATACAGACACTTAAAGACATTTCAGACAGATGAAAATCCAAAGGAATTGATTGTTCTCTCCCTTGTATCATTAAAAATATATACATAGTAGAACTATTGTTTTACAACAGTGTGAGCAAAGAATTGGACAAAACTGTTGAAGCCACGTAAGATTTATTCTGCAGAGACAATGCCTTTTGGCCCATTCTGTCTCAGTTCTCAGGATTTTCCTGAGCAGGTCCCAACATCTTTTCAAATACTGGAGTGTCTTCTCAAAACTCCACGAAGACACTGATCCACTCACCCCAGAAACAGCAGGGTAGGCTGGTCGTGGGAGACCAGGCAAGGCCATTTTACTATGGAAGGCAGTTGCAGAGATAATCTGGGCAGATGACATTGTAGCCATACTCTGCATGGCTTTATCTTTAGCTGCCTGATCCTATGAGCAAGAGTAGAAACAGAAAAAACAGGATTATTATAATGAATAACAAGTTGCCAGCTCTAATGCTCTATTAACCAGAGTTCTCATCAACTTCTCTGTCAGGAACAAACATCTCTGAATTTCTAGGCAGCAAATTCACCAATAACTGCCCTGAGAACTCTTTAAAGCTGCAAGGCTGTCACTCATTACCATAGCTTCAGACGTAAATAATCATACTTTCTGAAATGCTGGTTTTTAAAGGCTGCTAAGCATTTATCCTTTCTGTCTGAGGGCTTTCAACCACACAGCTGAAAAGTTTTGTTGTGGAAAGTACACCCCTAGCTGACTCTTGTGTTTAATAATTGGTAATAATATTCAATGGGAAAGATTTTTGATTACAAAAAGAAAACCGTCTGAGGAAAAGGTCACAAAAGGAGATTGTCATCATCACTGCAAAAATTACTAACTCAGTTTGGGACTGCATTACTCTCAGGTGGAGTTTATCATTTTATCCCCATCTTCGGGAAACTTGAATCTTTCATAATCTCCAGGGCACATATGCAGGGACATTCCTTTTTGTATTTTAACAGCACTGTAGATTTACACACATTTACAGGCAATGACAGTGCCACGATTAGTAGGTCTGAGGTATGTATAAAACAAACAGCATTCTTCATTTCTTCTTTCCAGGAATAAATGGGCAAACAGAAGCACTTCCCCACATTCTGCCTTTCCTCCTACATCCCCCGCAATTAATCTTCACCCTTCAAACATTCCACACTTATCTGTGTCATTATAATTACCGTGGAAAGCTCACAGATTCATTCATAGCTTGAAGAAACTGCTGAATGAGGTACAACAGCCCTGGCTGTCTTCTTCAGGAATTCTCACTTCCCACTTGTATTCACTGAACTGCAGTAAGTTCTCACCCTTGGGCCTCCATTCTTTCTAACTCCTCCAATTTATCTAAGGTTTTCTAAAGTTCAAAGCCCAAATATCCTAATGTGTCTAACAATAACAACAAAAAAAAATAGTGGAGGAGGCATCCTCAAAAATCTCAATAATAAATGTTAATGTTCAAGTGGAATGATCAGTAGAAATGGGCAAAACACACGCCTCTTCTTTTTTACACCCTATATGACTCCTGTTAATACTATTTAAGTGACTGGAAGGAAACATTTTAAATGCTGAGAAAGTTCCTAATATTCTCCAAAGCTATGGGAAATGTTTTCAGAATCCAGTTTAAATTATGCCTCAGGGAATAATTGAAGGATTACCTACATTTTTAAGGGAAATTATTATTTTCTGGGGTTTTTTTCCTAATATATGTGAGGACTATTTCCCATTGCAGAAAAGGGGTTTTTTCCTTCCCTTATTTTCTCACTGGAAAAATTGTATTTGTCTACCTGAGTGTATGGGGAAGATGCATTTACCTGTGGAAGTATTAAAAGTTAAAAGAAAATGTAAAATAATAAGGAAAGTATTTTACCTATTAACCTCTGCTGTGTTTTTGTTTTGTTTAAATGCTTGACAAACTGCTGGAAAGAGCATGCTTTTAGAAAAGACATTTTCTTTCTATTTCAGCTAACAGCTCTGTTCTCATTTCAAATGTTTCCCAGTATTAAAAAAAAAAGGGAAAAAAAAAAGGAAAAAAAAAAGAAAAAAGGAGCGATAAAGACTTTTACCAAACATTTGCAATGTTTGTAGTTTCTTTTATTGTTCATAAAACACATAATAATGATGGTGATTATGATGATGATAATACCACCATATCACCACAATTTCCCAATTTTTCCTTAATGTAGATGGTATCTATTAGCCACCCAGGGTATGGAAAACTACTGACTTTTGGGAACAGATTTTTCTTTAAGTTTTACCCTATTTCCAACCTGTCTGTTACAGACACAGTGCACACTTAAAAAAGACACCCCATTTTGTGTGGAAACGGCAGCACTGCAGTGACTGCTCAGAAAAGTCATGTAGCTGCTCTGATGGCTAGGATATAAACACGAAAATGTGCACTTGCTATGGAAAATGGACAGTGATAGGAGAACACACAGCTGTCAGCAGGACCTTGGAAGGAGGGCAGCAGTTTCTGTGATTTCATTTCCTTGCTCTTTGGACATGGCCAGTGAAAGCAAAGAAGTAAATGAGTTGAATCAGCGCTCCCGACTTGCCACTGCAGGCGGAAAGGACCAGCTTGGTCCTGGGGAAGAGTTCTCTGCAGGCAGCTGGGCAGAGCTCACAGCATGGCCTGGGTGGTGTTAAAGGACAGCAGCCAATGGCTCCGTGGAGCTCCCCGAGACACCTTCGTTCCCTGAGAACAAAACCGACCAGCTCCTGTGAGCTAAGTGGAAACAGGCTCGGCTGACTGGCTTTTCAATCATGCCCAACCCCAGAGCTGTGACACACCAAGGAACAGAATCAGGGTTACAGATGTAAGCAGCAGTGAGGCTTTTAACACCCTGGGCAGTTGTTGTTTCCTGCTCGCTCTAACTTGCCTCTCCAGCAGGCCTCCACCTGAATTGACCACTTAACAGCACCACAGGTTTCAAGCTCAGGCAGCCCTACCTGGGAGCACGGAATTAGATAGTTGTAATTTGTGCCTCCTTCTCTTCATCACAGCAGCTGGAAACACAACGGGCTAATAAAAGGCACAGCACAGCTTTCTAAAATGGGGCTGGGATGTGGGGGGGTGGTGTCATGACTTAGAGGCAATCACTGCCTGCAATAGGGCTGCATGCACGTCAGCACTGGGCAACACTGAGTGCCAACAGCTCACACACAGGACAGTCCCGTTGCCCTGGTGCCCAGTGAGGAGCTGCCCAGGCAGCCAAGAGGAAGCACACGCTCCCAGCCATCCCTCAGCAGTCAGGGAGGGACTGGGCTGTCACGGTTATTGTCACCTGAAGCATGGAAGATCAGGAAAGCAAACTCTCTTCCTTACAGATTACTTATGGCCATACCAAACAGAAAGGTCAGCATTCACCTTCCTTCTCTGGCTGTCTCAGTGAAACATAACAAGGCCCAGACCTCACATCCTGCTCAGCAAGCCCTTTCTGGATAGCTCACATTCTAACAGGGGACAGACACCCTCTTCTGCAATTGTCACATACAAACTTGACCTTCTCAACATTTCTGGCAATTCAGTCTGAGCACATAAACCATTTCCCCGCATCAAATCTGAGTGGAAATAAATGTCAAGAGGTTCATTAGGGTGATCTTGGAGCTTTTCCTATGGAAAGGAAAACACAGCTTTTCTCAAGCAAGTATCCAACCATTTTCTCTTTAGCTCTCGTTAGCTCTGGCCTCTTCAAATCAGGTCTGAATTAATCAAGAAGCAAAGTCTATTCAGTTGGCACCATTTTACCTGAGGAGATGCCAGCTGGCTTTATTGCTTCCTCTCAGTGGCAACTCTACATCACCACCTCTAGCAGAGGTGGAGCTGGTGCTCTAATAGCTCTAAGGCCACCTTTTCCCAAGGCCACCACAACACCAGCGACTGCTTACTGGTCAGCATTTGTAACCATAAACCCTTCCTTCTCGGGTAAACACTCTCTGCACACTCCTGAGACACTAAGGGTCTTTCAGATTTGAATGACAAGAGCATAAACCGGAGGTAGAAATAAGACACATGAAATTTGAAAAGTTATTGTTTCTTTATTCTTTAAATAGAATTGCTCCAGACGTCACAGAGCTTCAACAATAATGAATGTTTGCACAACATTTCCTGGGAAGAACCTTTTCCTCTCCAGCTTACTACAGTTCAGTGACTAATCTCAGGCTTTTTTAAGGCTATTCAAAGAAGGAATAGCTGACTCGAGGGGGCTTGTGTGATATGTTAAGGGATATCCATCATACCTTGAGCTTGGCTTGGATCTCTCTAGCTTTCCGCCTTGCCAGGACCTGGATGTGACTAGATACCTGCATTGAAAGATAGAATTCCATGTTCATTCCAGAGGGATACTTGGTAGCCTCTTGTAGAAGTAAACACACTTTAGACAATTATTTATGGTTAGGGCTAGGGGGGATAGGGGGTAACAATGAGCTGCTTTTCTCAACATAACTCCAGTGCCATGAAATAGGGTGGAGGGCCAGCAAAGATAGGCCATCTAAGGTGGGTGTAGGCTGCTCAGTGCTTCACCCAGCATAGCCTGGATATTCATCCCCAAACTACAAAGATTCCTTTTTCATCTTGTGCACCAGATATTTTCAAAATCATCATTGCTGTCTTGTCTGCTTGGGCTGAACAAGGAATCTTCATGCAGAGAGCAGCTGGTGGTCCCTGAAACACTTATTAGCAAATAAAATCATGCTATTTAACAGTAGGAAACTTTGTGGGTCACAATATGATTGGCAGACATGAGCACTATAAACCTCCTGTAAAATGCCTGAGCTGACTCTTTCTGCCATTCTTAATATCCAGCTCAGCACAACAACCTCCTTCCAGCAAAGTCAGAAACTACCAACAAGTGAACAGCAAGAAACTTGTTCTCATTAGCCCTCATAATCTGTAGAGGTCCAAAGAAGCTAATCCTTACAAGGAAAACTCTACACTTACCTGTTTCCTTGTGCGTGTTTTCCCTGTTCTCAACTTAATATAGCGGGCAATCAACTCATTTCGGCCTGGAACAGAGAAATAACACAAATAAAAGTTTAGAAAGGAATGACCTCCACAAAAAAAAGATAATTCTGTTGTGTATCTACAGAGGTCAGCAGCAGGATGATTCTGCCACATTCTTTTCTTTTTTAGAAAGGAGCTTTTTAGTGCGCAGGGTAGAAGTCAGAGATTTAGGAGCAGTCTCCTATAACATCCCCATAAGCAAACTGACAAAGTTTGGGCTAGGTAATTGGACAAGGAGCTTGATGAAAATTGGGTGAATGGATGGATGGATGGGGTCCCAGTTGACAATGAGCTGACAGTGAAGGAGCAATGCACCCTTGTGCAAATCCCAGCTGCCAAGAGGTCAAGGGAAGTGATCCTTCAGCTCCACTCAGCACAGCTGAGGCAACATGCGGAGTACTGAGTCCAGTTCTGGCCTCCTCAGCATGAGAAAGTTGTGATCACACTGAAACAAGTCAAGCAAGAAGTCAGCAAAAATTATTTAAGAGGCTAGAGCATCTGTCCCATGAAGAGAGGCTGGGAGAACTGGGTCTGTTCAGCCTGGAGAGGACTCAGGGGCAGTTTTTAATCAATAATAATAAAATAAATACCTGATGGGAGGCAATGAAGGGAAAAAGGGAGCCAGTGCCCAGTGGTAGAACAAGAAATACCTGACATGAATTAACACATACGAAATTCTGTCTAAAAACAATTACCAAAAAAAAAAAAAAAAAAAAAAAAAAGGAAACGCCCAACCTTTTTTACTTTAAGGGTGATTAAACATTGGCACAGGCTGCCCCAGAGAGGCTGTAGTCACCATCCTTGGAGGATAGTCACAACCTCCTGGACACTGCTTGAGCAGCAGGGCCAGAGTAGGCAATCTGAAGAAATCTCTTCCAAGCAAAAGGAGCCTGTCATTCTGTGTAACTAAGTCCAAGAAAGTAAACAACAATGGGGAAGCACATGGAAGCAGCTGCACAGAATTCATCAGTGTGATATGATACAGTGAATTACAAGTGCTTTCAGGCTCCTGCAGGCAGACTATCCAGCTTTATTACACTGGCTTCCATGTATCACACCTAAGCAGTCACACAGATTTTACTGTCTTCTGGAGGTGGAGGAATTACAAGCAGACACAGAAAGGGAGCAGTTACACATCTGAACTCTAGGCTGGTTCAAAGCAGAAAACATGACAGATAAAGAGCAGTCTCTGCAAAATAATGCATTTGTGGTGACTGCAGTAGTATCAAGATAGCTCTGCAATAAAAAGTTGGGAGTAGGAGCTGCAAGGCTGTGAGACATCTTGGTATGGCTGCAAGTGTTTGCAAAATGAAGCAGGAATGAACTGGGAAACAAAGCCACAGCTCTTGTGAAGTTTGTTTGTAACAAAATTATAAAACCCCAGTATATTGTCTGTGGAAAGTCTGTGGTCAAAGAACTTGTATATTAGGACATTGCAGACATCAAAAGGCAAGCAGTGAAATCAGTATTAAACTATCAGTATTAACCATTCCAATAGTTAAATATTCCAAGAAAAAGCTGTAAAATGTTTTTATTTTAAACTCCTATTTCACTCAGCCCTAAAATACAGCATATTCAAGTAAAGACTGTGCTGAAATTGACTACTCAAGCCTTTAGGGAAGAACTGGCAAAGCCCTTAATTCCATCTGTTTCTGAAATAGAACAATGCAAATGTCCATGACTGCAGTTAGGCTGTGTTCATGAAACACAACCAGTGCACACACAGGGATGGGAAAGCATTATCAATGTACAGATCTTAATCTTTCCCTAATGGTGTCATTGTAGCAGCTCCCCTTATTCCCCTGGGAGAAGAAACAGGTCTGTAGCAGAGAAATCAGCTCCAGCTCCTGTAAACACAAATTAAGAACTGTGTCTGTGCCAGAAACACAATGCCCTGCCATGTAAGCACTGACCTCCTCAGTTCCCAGTTTCTGCTTTAGCACAGTGACATGCCCAGGAGAGCCTGGTGGGAGCAGATGCTGTTCTGCCACCTTCCACCTGGCTGCTCTCCCAACCCATGTAAACCATTTTCACAAAGCCGAGACCAATTACTAGAGACACATATCCACACCACCTTCCTCTAGTGCCAACAATAACATTTATGGCTTCTCAAAGCTTCCATCTGTTTAGACAGGGATCCAAGCTGAAAGGTAAGAAACAACTGAAGTTATTCTTCTCACACAGATGCCGACATATAAGAAATTTCAAAAGGACTGTTTGACACACATCCGAAATGGGAAGTGTGCTGAACAAAACAAGGCACTCAAACCCCATTATCCGTAAAGAAAGAAGAAGGAAAAATTTTCTTTCAACAGGAGGACCCTTTGAGAGGCAAGGGGAATGAGTTAATAGAAAAGAGAGGAAAAACTAGCCTTGAGAAGAAGTGGATGTGGAGAATTTCAGGCACATGTCAGGCTATACTGAAAGTCTGAAACACATGGGAACTCTCCAGACACTGGCTCAGTTATGGGTCATCCTTGCAAAACAAATTTCAATGAATTCTCAACCAGATACAATAAATTTTATGGAGCAAATTCATATGCATAGTGTGTCAAATTAGGTAAAGAAATTACAGAGGCTGAACAGTCTGACAGTATACTATTCTGCTTTAGCAGAAAGGGGCTGCAGGTGTAATCAGTATGAGGGGATGCCATGAACAGCTCTGTGCCAGTCACAGTCAATTCCAGCCACCACCTAACTGGATGAAAATGACAATCAATCCATCGAATCCTCAACCAGTCAGAGGAGCACAAGCTACCTTTGCTCAAATGTATTTTGGAACGGGCAAGATCCAGTAGGGACAGGAGACACGTGAGGAGACACAAAAGGAACCACAAAAGGAGACACAAGAATGCACAGGAGAAACACAAGATAGGCAAAATGATGAATATTGAGAAAAGGAGACGTGGTAGGGGACATTCCTGGGGATGTGGCTGGAAAAGTAATCTTGGGAAAAGTTGCTCTGTGACAGAGGAACACTTTGAGGCAACTATAGCACCCACGCCAGAGCAGAGACAACCCTGAAAGGATTGCAGCCCATCCATTGAAAACGCATGCAGAGAAGGAGCACCAGAGGGGAAACAAAACTAAACAACAACAAAAAAAGCAGGAACTGGCAGAAAGAGACCTTTACACAGTGATGCCAATCTTCTTCGTCATCCAGCACCTCATCAAAGGAATTAAGAGGGACTGAGTGTTAGAGAGAACAAAAGAAGGGAAACAAAATAGGAAGCAGGGAGGAGAGACAATAAACTGTAGTCAAGCCTGGGAAACTGGGAGGTATTTCCACAAGTGTGCATTTAACTGCCTTTGACAACAGCAGCAGTGAAAACTGCAAAGTTCTCTAAGGCTGCGTACTTCACTGAAAAGGACTAGTGGAAGGGGAAATTGTTGTACAAATTGCAAATATTAGATGCCAGTACAGAAATTCTCTAGAAAGAAACTCTACACAGAGAGCACTTAGTTGTGGATTATCAAAATTTCCAGTTTTGGAATTCACTTCCCGCTTGCTAATATCTCTCCTACAGTCTTCCTATTCCAGAAGTGTGTCAGGTTAAAACAGAAAAGTGGCAGGTTATATTAGGCTAATAAAGATACTGATAGCACACAAAAAAAGAGCCCAAACAAAAAACCACCAACAAACAAACAGATCACTCTACAAAGACATTCATCACAGGCAATACTAAATAAAGAACTAGGTAAATTGCCAAGCCCAGTAAACTGCAGCAAGGCATTATTAAACTACCATGAATCAAAACTGCAAGAAAAGCAAGTCTTAAATGTCTTTTGTGTTTCTTATCAGTAGCTAGAGGTAAGCAGGTGGCTGGAAGTCTGTAGGTTCACAGGCTCTGGAAGGCACCTTCTTTGTTTCACAACCCTGGCTGCAGGGTCAGCAAAGACCAGCACTCCTCACTTGGCTGGAACAGGCAGAGCTGTCATAAACCGTCAGATGGTTCATTTTTTAGAGCCATGTAAAGTGTCCCTCAAGTAACTTGATCATATGTTGTGTTCTTAGAATAACTCCTGCTGAGGTCTGCCACGGTCACCAGAACCTGCCAACAGTTGTGACTCCTCTGTCGAAACCGCGCGTTGGGTTTCACGAAGCTCCGGCCAACATTCCAACTGTGGCACAGCACCTTTATCCTCCAGGGAGCCTTCCCCTTGGAAGCATGGCATGAAAAAAGGTAGTCAAGAGATACTCTCTTATGTTCTTTACCTCTCATTCCTAACAGATGAATTTCCAAGGGCAGCAGTTTGGCTCCCATTCTGTCTTACTCTAAACTGCAAAATGCTGCATTCAATAGTTATGCAGGAAGGAATTGCTAAGAGAAGTGAGTAAGGAGGCTTTTGGATTCTCCTTTCTACACTCGTGCACCTTTGAGTATAACTGCAGAGAAGTGTCTTCCTGTAAGGAGGAGAGATAATTGAAGGGAATTCCCATCACCACAGAAAGCATTTTCCAGTCCTACCTCAAAGCTTCATGCTGACTTTCTGTTAGTAAAGTTATATTAATTCTTTTACCTCTCATAAGCAGTATCTTTTCCTCACACACCTGTTTCCAAAGAAAGTGAGATCAAAGAATTCAGTGATTTTTGCAAAATCCTTTCAGTGGGAAATGTCATGGAAGTGTCTGTTTCTTGGCAAATTCTGTATCTTTCTGCACCCAAAGGAAACATTTACAACTACTTATAAGTAGTTCTGTAACAGAAGCAACTATCCAGCTGTATCCAGTGAAAGGTTTATCAAAGCAAGGTCAAGAAAGCCATCTCAACTCTTACTGCTATCTCTTTGTGTCACTTAATGATATCTCCTGGGACATGACTATCTCCTTGAACTTACTTCATTAACTGCTGGTTACAATCAGCATAAACATAATGAACTGTGTGCATCAGACAAATAAATCTAGGCAAAAGAGGGAAGGTAAGGACACCTCATCTGTCCACCAAATGTCAGTGTTTCCTTGTGCATACAAAGCAAAACTAACTGCCAACCAAGTCTTACCAGAAAGACACTTTTTAGACAAAAGCAGTGTGTGGTTGCATGTCCGTGTGGGACTAACTGCCACTGGGGTCTTCCCCATCCATAGCTCCCTGCACAGCCTTACTTCCCATCTCTCATTCCACTGCTTCCTCCTCCCAGCTACGCTAAATGCCTTCCTGGACATCAGCTGTTCCAGAAATAGGGCTACATGTGTCAGAAACCACATTTTTGTCTTTTTGATGGTTATCAAGATGCACAGACATCCAACCTTTACTAATATAATCTAGTTTTAATGCTACGTTTATTAAGACTTTCTTTTCATCACAAACCATGTTTTCTCACCAAAGCCTTGGTGAGAAGATTTTGTTTGGTTCCTCTACTCAGAAGGCAATAACGAAACTTAAAACACCACTATGACCATCATACTGTGATCATTTCCCATGACCATGGAAAACCATATTGCATTTTATGGCACTGACCCGTTCCTGTGGAGACATCTTTGACCCCACCAGAGCAGAACTTCAGTGCTCAATACTCAGGTTTGAGTTTCCATAGTAGAGTTAGACACACAAATGAATTTTATATTCAGCTGGGAGAAGAAAATTTCCTCATTCTGATCACGTATTCCCTGCTTGAATTTTCTCAGGATTAACCTTCCATGTGAAGATTCTCTGAGCTCATGCAGTCCCTAGTAAGGGGATTTTGAGATAAAGAATCAAAGGATAAACCAGTACTTCTGAAAAATATCAAAACAGTCAAAGCCTGAAAACACAACATTGAAGGGATTAACGCCACCATAGTCAGCTCTTCCCCAAAATACCTGTTTTCATCATTTGACTGTGCAAATTCTGAGCTACTCCCTCTTCTGAAATGACAAATTCAAAGCTTTATTTGCTGAGCAGAATGCACCAGTCAAGCCTCTCACATGGCAGTCAGCTGATTCATCTGTCTGAGGTCATAAAACTCAGTTGTCTCATTTACTAACTGGTCTAAACACTGAAACCCTCCCTTGTGTAAAAGGTCTTTTGCTGGAAAGGTGTTTACTCCTCTCCTTTGCCGCTGCACAGCCAAAAACACTAAGAGTGCTACCGCCATTTAGAAACTGCTGTTTCTTGATGGTCAATTTAAGATGCCTTCCCACACAAGGCTGGGGGATAATAACTACAGACCCTGCAGTTTTGGGGAAGCCTCTTATTGGTTCCAAACAAGTACTGGAGATAAATGAAAAGTCAGTCACCATGGGCGTAGTTAGAACAATCTCAGGTTTCCCTCTCCTTAGCTGGTCATTCCTCCTCCTGCAACACTCCATCAACTCCTGTGTGCAGGTGTACCAACTAGGGTAAATTGATGGGAAAAGGGGAGGAGGGACAGGGGAGGAAAGACTGACCTGCACCACTCTAATTACCAATAATTAAAATTTAAAACTCTCCATCCCCATTTGGATTTTGTTACTGGTTTTGTTTTGTTTTCCCCCCCATCAGCCTATTTTTAATTGGATTGGTGAAACAGTTCTTTTTGTGGTCACATTAACCACGGCAGCGGCACAGCAAAGAGAACAGAGGAAGAATATGTGCAGAACTTCTTAAACCAGTTTTGCCACCAGAGAAACTGTAGCCTGGAACTGTACTCACCTAACCCTCACACACAAACAGGCTGGTAAGAAAAAGGGCAAGGCACTTCCTGTGCTTGCATCATTTGTCTGAAGGCTAAACAGCGTTAAACTGCCTTCTAATTACTGTCCCAAGGGCATGTGGAGTTATTCCTTGTAAAGATGAGCATTTTCTAAGGTACAACAATATATGCAGGCAGAAGTCCCTCCCTATCAGCCTAATGGGAGGCTCCAGGCTATGCAGCTCTTCACCACACCTCAGTCTTTAGCAGTGCTTTTCAGTGCATAAATTGAATGTCCTCATCAGCTGTGTTTTCCCACATTATTGCCTCAGGCCACAGAAATGTAAGTTAATCCATCCAATAAGTACTCTTCCATATACACGCTAAGGGCTGCAAAAGGAGCAGAGCTGGGACTTGTTCTGGTACTTCCCAGGGTTAAGACTGATAAGAATCCTACAGAAAATATTTAGATTCAGTTTGGCTGGGAAATCCCACAATCACACCAAAGCAGCTGCATATAGTAACATGAATCCTTCATATGCCAGGGAGTGTATCAGATAAACCTGAAAGAGCCAGTAACAATCCCACATGGAAAGGTTTGTCAAACTAATAGCTTTCAGTCTCTTGGGACACCTGAGAACGACCTTACTGAGGCACAAAGACACTTTACTCACCAAGTCCCCGGTTCAGAGAAACTTGACTATTGAGGGTACCACTGAAACCAACGTACCAGCATTTTCCAGTTCAAGTTCTACATTACCGACCTGGACATCTGCTAAATTCTTCCTCAGATCAATAAATGTCTGCTCATTTTGGTATCTTCTAATATCTATGGGGCATCTGAAAGCAATTCTCAGTGATGTTTGTCTTAAGGCATGGCAAAAACTTCAGCCTTTCTACTGATTTTGTGGTCAGCTGCCCCTGCCACCACCAACAGTACAGAGTTTCTGGCAGATTTCTGCCCCAAGTGCTTATCTTGTGCATGTGCCCAGTGACAGGCTGACCAAGCACTCAAAGCTTCAGCTACAACAGAAATTAGAACTGAAAGGGGTCTGTGAGATCTGTGCAGCCACTTGCTGCATGACCAGCACACACCATGCAGTTCTCAGGGCAGCTGGTCTGGCTCAGTCCTGTGAGGAGTTATGACTGCTTCACTCAGCACTTCCCTTCAGCACCCAGTCCCAGCCAGATGACTGAGAATTACACAGCAGCCTCAAGGAGAGCCAGAGAACCCAGAGACTGTTCTTGCATTATATGAATAAATGAATGCTGATTTTTAAAGTGGAACGGCTGCCACCACTCAACTTCTGTTCATGGTATCATGATTTACAGTGCAGTCCTTGCTTGTGATCACTTTAAGCCATTAAGTTATGGATTCAGCTTCAAAAAGATGCTTGGGCACTCCTGAAAAATGTGGTTGCCTTTCCCCTTCCCTCCCTCTCACCAAAATGTTCCACGGGTTAGTTCAACTCTAATCTCGCAGAGATCTGTCCAGCTCATTTTGCCAACATAATTTGCTGTCAGTTTAGCAATCTAACAAGGAGTCTGCTAGAAAATGAAATTTGCCTAAAGAACAGGAGCACAAAACTGGAAGCAGAGCAGGGGAGCAAGGAAAGAGGAGTGGCAACTCCCTCTTCTGCTGTGAAGTATAAGGTCATCTCACCATTTCTGAAGGAAATTACTCTTGGTCTCAACCCAGCAGTTCCACACCATCCCAACATTATCAAGAATAGTCATTAAAGATGTCATACTCTTTAACACGTGAAAAGAGAATGTGAACAGAAACACCTAGCAGAATACAGAATAAATAATTGCACAGCCACCCAGGGACTGGCCTGGGTAATACCTGAATTCTGCCAAGATTATGAAAATTCCTTACAGTAGCTTGTGATATTCCCTGTTCCTTCTCACTCTGCTCTTTTTTTTTTTTTTTTTTTTAATAC
>VYXD01007970.1:416733-438830 GCA_013397195.1 Hylia prasina
TTCCTAATACCAGAACAATTCTGTTGCAGATTCTTTAAGTACCTGTTACCTGAGTGAGTTTTCAGTGTAAGTCTGATGATGGATAACTGGGCAACCATGAAGAAGACCAAGGCAGGAGAGCGGGAACATGATGACAAACCAATTCAAGCTGCAGAGATACCTAAAAATGCACATGGATCCAGAAGGGAATTTGCACATATCTGGGTGCTTCAGCTACCTTCTATAGGAAAGCTTCTGTATCTAGATTTATCAAATCACTTTCCCACAACTTTAGCCATAAGGGAGCAAAAATGAATATCTCAAGAACAGCTGGCTTTGCCTCTGGGCATGAGATGTTTTTTTGAAGGTCTTTCCAGGCACCATTTCTGTGACTCTACAACCAAAGATGATGATGATGCAGGAATGCTCGTAATCCACTGTCAGGGTTGAAAGCAACACTGAACTGAATGCCACACGTGCTCCTGTGTTTCCCTGCAACACTGCCTGCTTAGAAACAGGCCTGTGTCTGCAGCACTTGCAGTCAATAACTGGCCATTGCTATTGGGTTACCTCACCAAGCATTGGTTACACTCCCTGCACTCCTGCCCACAGACTCTGACCAAAGCTCCTGGAAAGGCATTTGCAGCTACTGTACAAATAAAACCCAAGAGGAAAGAGGAGTGGTTCTAAAGGCATTTTACATGAATATAGTGTCATTTTCTGTTCAAGAACCCAGAGACCAAGCAAGACCCTGGCTGTTTATGTGCATGGAGTGAGACTGAGAATGTGAAGGAGTACCCAGAAGATGGGTCACAAGTTCAAGGTGACAGCAATGAGCAACAGCTGCTGGCTATGCACCCTTCAGCAGCAGGTGTACCCAGGCCCCAGAGGTTTCAGTCAGCTCTGCCAGTGACCAACAGATTTACAAGACCATCTGTCTGGGCACAAACTGCACACAGCCTTCCCAGTTTTGCTGCCCAGATCTTCACCACACACAGACAATACAGGGTTTGTTATGGATTAGCTAATGAGCAACTGTTTAAACCAATAGACAGCCCTAGTTCTCTCCTGTGCTCATTAGCTGGATCCTACATGAATGAGAATGCTGCTTGTTCTCTTAGCTGTAATACTGGCTTTTTCTGAACAAGCAGCTACCCTTGACTTTGGGCACTAGAAAATGGAAAGGTTATGTTGTCTCACACTGGTTTTGCTTAAGAAAGAGACTATAAAAGAAAGTTAATGTGATAGGTTTTTCTTACTTGCGCCAAAGAAGTAAAGGAGTTCCATTTTTCCTAGACCAGGTTTCCACAAAATCTGCGTATTGACTCAGCTCCCTCTATGTATATGCACATCCTTCCTTGAGAAATGTTGTCATCTTTCTCTGCTCAATGTTTGGCTAATTGACAGAACTCTGAGAAAGCACTCCTGGAATTTACCTAAAGTCTGCTCTTTTTGTTTCAGACCTAAGGAAGAGCTCCTTCGTCAATCAGTTAAACAAACATGCTCGTGTCACAAGACCACAGGTAGTATGAATCACAATACTAACAATTTACAAAAAAAAAATGCGGACATTTACAGTGAAGCCACCTAACCCACTGTTCTCTTGTTTCCTGTATAAAACAGTAGCACTTCCCATCTGGAATCCTCCTCTCATTCATGTAAAACACAGATACACATGCTCACATGCACACACACCATTCTTTGGGACTAGTTTTGCAGATACAATCCTTATAGTTCTGTCTGATACAATTTTAAAAGTCCCCAACAACAGCACTTCCATTACAGCTCTTCAGAGGAGATCCCACAGCACTAAACCATGTTGTCCTGAAGCCTTTGCTGATATCCATCCTGTATTCTCTCTTTCTCCCCCATTAATCCTAGTCATGCTCACATGTTCCACATAAAATCCCTCTCCCTCCTGAATGTTAACACCCTTCAAATATTTTTAGACTGTTATTATGTGTCCCCCCACCCTCCACCTTTCAGTCATCACTTAGCCAAGCTATGTATATTTAGCTACTTTAATCTTTCCTCCTAAATCAGTCCCTTCAACTCCCAGAGCTCAATGTTAATTCTGGTATGCTTGCTCTTCTCAGAACTCACTCCATGTTTTTGAGATCTTTCTGGTAACATGTTTGCAGAAACCTGTCCAGAAGACAGCTTTACATGCACTTGTTTTAAAGAGAGAAGAAACCCAAGTCACTGGGCACTAGTAATTTTCATTTTCTGTATCTGGTTTTTGTTCCCAGATTTTGAATTCAGTCTGAATTCTTAGGTATTAATGAACATTTGGTATTTGGTCAGAGTAAACTACCAACTGATAGTATTGAACTCAGTTGCGAAAGAAGGAAGTGGGTTTTAAAATGCAAAATAACACTAAGGCTTCTTAAAACTAAGCTTTTCAGAAAATCACTGGAAATGTATAAAGTCATCCAGAAGAAGAGCAGAAACAAAACAATAACACGCAAGACGGGATAAGACTGAAAAATGAAATATAAACAGTCTCTCAGTTAAAAGGCAGGTGAGTGGATACACCTACAAAACATAAAGCTGGCCTACTAAATTATAAGTCAATTAAACTGGATGTGTTTTCTACAATGCAAAAAAAAATAAAATAAAAAAAATATCAAACCAAGTGCCTTTCTGACACCATACCACTACAAATCAACTCCATCTTGGAGAATTACTAAAAATTTGGAATTTAAAAATGAAAAAGTCAGAGGAAGAGCCACAAGGGCAATGCAATGCTGCCAGTGAAGGAAGTCACTTAAACATGATGAAAACTCTGTTGCTGCAGACATAGACAGTGGGAAAAATGTAGTACTACACAGCTCACTTGGTTTTAAGCCTGACATAAATATTGGATTACAAAGCTGCTAAAAATCAAAAGGGACAGGAAAAATACGTGTCCTCTACTGAACCAACAGAATGAAGGCCCCACAAAAGGAATCACAATAGTTTTGATAACATGTACTACACAGTAAGATTGCTACAATATTTATGTTCAGTGCTAAGCATGTTAAGGAAAGATGCCACAGCCAGTACTATTAACTGCAAGAAGATTCCTGGTGGGTTTGGTATTTCAAAAGTGGCAAATTTCTCAATATTCAAGAAATGCTTGGAATTCATGCAAATATTTCCTTTTTGTGCTCACACAGAGAAAACACCAGTTAAATTGACATACAGCTTAACACAAAGAACCATAAGCTTGGCTTACACAAAGGAGATGGAAGGAAAAGCATGACAAACTCCAGCAGAAGTTTAACCCACTGCTAATGTCTCCAGAAGTCTGGCTTTGTCTAGTCTAGTCAGCAGCAAAGAACCAGAGCCACATAAAAGCAAAATTGAAAGATGACTGAGTGAAATAAAACCTCATTATTAAGCAACTCCAAAAACATTACACCTACCACCAGAGGGGAGGGAAAAGTCTGCATCCTGACCAATTGTCCATGAATCCAAGTTTTGTCTATCTTCTAGTGTTTAAAAAACAAGATTCTTTATTTTTCCAAAATCATGGGATAAAGGGCCGTTCTAGAGTTCACTAGGTCATGACAATGGGAGGGATAGAACTTGAGAATTGTCTCCCTGAGGGATATCACAGCTGAAATACAAAGTTTGCAATTACCTGGAACATTCAGTTCAGTGTCAACTGAGCAGATTCTCAGCATGTTTCAGTGGCTTTGATTGAAACATCATCAGGTAAGATGCTAAACTACAGTATAGAGGAAAGCTCTCAATTTGAAGACTGTCACCTGGAAGGTTTCCATATTTTAAATAACAACCATGCTCCTCCCTCCCCTCAAGAAGAAGTGTTTATGGACTGGGACAGGCAGTGTATGTTTTATGCTTCTTTGGATTTATGCGTTTGCTTTTCAGTTCCACTTTTAGTGACTCTTTGAGTTTGGGGAAAACATGCAATGATAACTTATCCCTTTGAGATAAAGGCATTATCCTGCAAAATTACCTGGTCATTTCAGAATAGGGAGGGGAGGCACCACCTGTGATCTGGTAGCTTTTGGCATCAGACTGACCTTTCAACCCATCTTTAAGTCATATTGTAAAAGCAAGATTCTGTGGTCCACTGCCTGCTCCAAGTTTTCACTAGTAACATGGCTGACTGTCCTTCTTCTATCACTCAGTGTCTAAGCTTTGGACATCTCCAAGTATTTCCTATCAGCAATTCACAAACAGATGGCACCAGCCTGGGAGATGGATGACTGCCCCCAGCTGTCTGCCCCTCCCTGCTCAGCGCAGAAATGGCTGAGCTGTTTGAAAAGCAGCTGCTAAACTACTAACTCCTTCAGAACAGCCATATGACAAAGTGCCCCCAATTCTACCTCCTCTTGCAAAAAAGGTGCTCCAAGTCAGGGGTTCCTGCAATAGAAAGGAACACCAGACAGCTGAGATAGTAATTTGTTTTTTCCAAGATCTTATTGTTATTGTCTTTCTTGTAATGCCAAAAAAATATCACTTTGCAAGTTACTATTTCTTATTTTTCTGCTCTCAGTAATGTTGGGAGACCTGGTCTAGTAACAATCTCCATAAAAATGTCACAAAGGTAGCAAACTTTTTCCCGCTCCCTACATCCGTACTGAAGATGCCAGGAGATACCCAATACCTAATTCTGTGACAGTTTATTTAGTACAAATGCTACAGATATGATTACTTCCACAGAAAAACATCATTGGAAAACGTAAATGACAGATTTGTAATACTGCATCCCCACTGTGGTCTAGAAGGGAACACTCATAAAATTATTCTGTAAGACCTTAGTGGTACCAGAAGGCACCAGAGCAGAAAGTGCCCCAGACTCAATGCTTCCAATGTCAACACGATGATTAGGAGAAAGGACAGCATTCCATATCACAGGAGACAGCTGCTTGTGCCTTAAGCAGGTGGTCAGCAAAGCCTGCTGGAAAGGCCAGCCCAGAGCAGGCTGTGGCAGGAGCTCAGTCAGGATGCTGCCTCCATGCAGAAATGGAACATGTCTGGTGTGGACAAAGATAATGAAAGGAAAGGCAGCAAAGGAATCGAGACACATTATCAGTGTACAGAGAAGAGCTTGGCTGACTTTGGTGTGAAGATGGCATTGTATTCACTCAGCAATCAGCAGAGTGTTGTCTAAAGAGCTGTAGGCAAGATGACTTTGAAGAGGCATGGAATCATGAGCATGAGGCCTGTGTATAGGCTGAAACACACCTTTCTGTGCAATTCTAAATGCATTCAAGCAAAACAACACAAGTTCTTCATATTGCCTCGGTACACTTCAGCTAAAAGCTGCCAACTTTGAGCTGATGACATGTTGCCTCACACAAGATGAGAGGCATATAGATTACACATAGAAGAGATTCTGAGACCTGGAACATCTTGCCCACAGCAGTAGTACCACACAAGCCTCTCCTCATTGAGATACAGTGAAATGGTCCCAGTTTTGTCAGGGGAAAGGGGCATGTACAGCTCTCTGTAACACCTCACCCCTTGGTTCAGAGAGCTCTGTGCAAGTCGGTCACAGGGAGGATAAATAACCATCCCTTCAGAGGCAGGGCTAGCTCCACATGGAGCCTGTCCTGTTCCACAAGCTGGCTTGTGAGTACTGAGGATGAAATCATGGACTATATTTATTCTCCCTGCCTGGTCATATCTTTCTATAGATCCCAGACAGGGCCCCACTTCCTTGGCCTGGATCCTGGAGACGAATAAGCAAAGGAGGGCATAAATCAGTGCCTGGGTTCTGTCAGGAGCACACTGAACCAACCATCCACACTAGGAACAGGTGCACTGAAGGCAAGCAGGGACACTGTCCCATTTGGAGTAGTGGGGGAGGGCTTGCAGAAAAGCTCTTCTTTTCTTCTCCCTGAGCCCAACCTAAATTTTTCACCCTGCAAGAGGGTTATTTACCTTCTGCAGCTCACCAGTCCCCTCAGCTAGGTGTGTTCCACTTAACACCCAAGCTAAGTCAGGCCCAGCAATGTCTCATTGATTTCTGTAGCCTTTGTACTTCACTTTTGCTCTCATTTCTTTTCTTGTTTTTCACTCACTGTTCTGACACATTCACTCCAAAGCTGAAATAGTTCAGGGACCGTGCAAAATGTTCAGTAAATTAGTACAGACTTAAAACACAACCGTAATTTTTTACCAGTAATTTTAAAAGTCACCCATCGTAAAAAGCAGTGCAGACATAGAGCAACAAGGAGCATCTATGCTTAATACCTGGGCGGTGAGTTCTCAAGTAACATTTCAGTCTGAGTAACAATTTAAGCAAGAATAGGTCCCTAAAGAAGCAGTCTTACTTTAACCTCAGTCATGGCTACTCATTCCCAATCTCACCATCTTTTCTCTAAATACCAGCACAAGCAGCTGGGCAGTATCCAAATTAAAGTTCACCTCTTTTCCCCTTTCTGACCCTGTTAGTAGCACAACCACAAAAACGCCTGCAGCAGCACAGAGCAGGAATTGATGTCTGCCTAAGAATACGGGCCCTGGATTAGCCTCAGGGTGATCAGCCTTACCCAGCCGATATTGCTCTTCCCAGGCACAATGATGTGTGTACCCAGTAAAACCATCCACTGTAGATAAGGCCATGTAAACGAGACCCCACCCACGCTCCCGCAGCCAGAGCAATCCATTCCTTTGCTCAGGGAACAATGGCCTGATGGGTGGACAGAAACCTGCAGAATGACTTGTGAAGTGCTCCGTAGATAGCTCCAGGGCATGCACGGAGCATCCCATTATGGGGCCTGTGAAGGCACGAAGATTTCAATGTATGGGGGGGAAAAAAGCAAGCACTGACTGGGTAAAAAGAGGGCTGTCTTCCATAAGACCCTTGCTAGTGTTTTAAGAGACTGTCCACCTTGGGACTGGGTATTCAGCCTTTGCTTTGCATTTTAGTCACACAAGTACCAGGTGGCTACTTGCAATACTCAGATAGAGAATCCAGGCCAGACCAAGTTTTTGTTAACGATATCAAAAGAAATTTTAACTGTGGAAAAAGTAAAAAAACCCATTTCAAAAGCATGTCTGCCACGTATAAAATTGACTTCTGCTGCAGTTGCAAGCCAGAGCCTCTCTGTATTCAGGGCTGGGTATCTAGTTGGCTAGATGAGAAGGGCCCACAGGTGAAAGACACTCGGTGCCAGTGCTATGAGAAGGCAAACGACAATGAAAAGGAGTACATAGAACTTTCTGCCCTTAAGATCAGAAAAGTATAGCTAGTTAATAGAGTGTAGGTGTTTGCACAGCAGCAGAGCCATTAGGGGGTTCAGGAGCTGAACTTCTGTCCTGTAGCACCACTACCTGTTCTTATCTCCAACAGGAACAGTGAAGACAGCAGCAAAAGATACCATAAAAGTAGGTTTTGTCACACCATGAAGCCATTAGATTATATATATTTACATATAAAGATTAGTTCAATAGTGTGCTCAACTCTGAGATCTACCTTATGGACAGTCCCCTGAAAAACATGCCTGTAACTCTTTCTGCTTTGCGAACGTCAAAATCTTCACACCGGATTTTCCTAAATACAACAGCTCAAGGCAACCAACAGCAGCAGCCTGGGAGCACCCGAGGGCAGGGAATTCCCTGAGAGCATCTGTTTGTGGCACAGGGCGGGCTGCCCGCAGCGTTGTGGCCTCTCTCTGCCCTTACCATACATCTTGCCTTCGTCCGACAGGATGATCTTGCGGCGGCCGCATGGCGGGTAGATGGCTAGCGCTTCCTGGAAGCTCTGCTCGATGTCCGGGCTCCACACGCCCTCGGCGTCATTGTCGATGGGTTTGTCCAAGGCCTCGCTGCCCCCCGAGTCGTTGCTCCCCTCAGGGGAGGTGGGAGAACTCCACTCGTTGGAGGTAATGGTGCCAGCTAGGAACTCCAAGGTGCCACGCGGAGGAGCAGACTCAGAACCTGCAATGGCAAGCACATCCCACCGGGATGGTTAGCAAACCCTCCTCGCTGGGGAAAAAGCAGATGCTAAAGCAAAAAAAAGTTTAAAGAAATCTCAGTTAGGAGGAGTTTTACTTCAAGTTTATCTTTAACGATAACCCAACCACATCTTGGGTTTTTATTTATGTTGAAATGAAAACATTCTACAAATCCTCCTGATAAACAGCCTGCTCCAATCTCTCTTCAGTTCATTAACTCTGTCAATTCCCAGTTTTCCTCAGAGGATTCTTCTCATGTTTTTATCTCCTTTATTTCTTTCTCCCTGGACTGTCATTATCCATATAACTGTTACTTAACCTTCTGAAGCACACATGGAGGGATTCAGTCTGTGTGAAAGACTTTGCAAAATAAAGCAGTGATGAATTTTCCAGTCATCACTGAGCACTGGGGTTGAAATTTTCTTAGATACTGTTTCACTGGATCAGAGTTAGTAGTTGGTGTCACTTCTAACACTGACATTTCTTCTCAAGGATCAGCTGTGCTTTTAAAAAGCCGTTCCTGGAGCCAGACAGTGTAAGGCAGTGCCTTCCAAATCCCAGCACGGTATCCTGGCAGGAGCAGAAGGCACCACGAGTACAGGGATGACAGCACCAGGTTGCAGGTCAAGAACCAAGGTGCTTAGCCCGCTGTTACTGCTCATCTTCAGAATGACTTTGAACAAATTCCTTCACTTCCCCCTGCCTCTCTGCCCCCTCATCCCTTACTAATCTCAGGCTATTAGATTTGCCACTGGGCAGGAGCAGAAATTGTTTTCTCATTGAACCTAAGCAGGCAGCTGCTAGCTCTTGAAAACTACAATAAATTATAGTCTCCTTATAAAAGCCTACAGGAGAGGCTGAAGCCTTTGAGTGGTGCTGCTGAAACACTCATTGAGAAATTGACTTCAGACCACACAGACACTTCCAGTCAACCAGGCAGGAGACAAATGGCTTCTAAAGACACAGATCACTCTTCTGCCTTAATCCCAAAGCTGTTTGTTTATCATTTTAATAGCTTTGTTATCTGGGCTACAAAGAATATTCACAAGCCAGCATTTGAGAATCCAGCCAGAGTTCGAAACTCCCCTCTCTATCACCACATTGAGCTGGGTGGCAAGAAAATCAGAATAAGGATTTTTTTCCAAGGGCAACAGAATTGTCAAACCTGCACTGAACACGAGTAACGAGAGAGGTCTGACATCTCTCTAGCTCAGAAATATCACAGTGAAAATGTAAACGGGAACAGAGGAGAAATTTGGGTGTGGCATTTGTCAAAAACAAGTCATAAAAAATAAATAGGCATGCAGTTATGCCATGCCCCAGCTGATATAGGGGGAAAACAGTCCATTCATTCAACCTCAAAACTTAAAAAAATTCAGGGCTCATGCTCCAGAAACTTTTCTGACAAACTTTTTTCAAGTCTTTCTTTAGTTTCTTATCTCTTTGGATTTTGTGTTTTCAAAATCTTCTCCAAGACTATAATGACCAGATTTTTTTTTATAAAAGCTGAAAATCTTTAAGAACTCTAACATTTCAAAACCTGAAATTGCAAAGATATGACAACACTGGCTCTCAGAAGGCTTTGCTGCTCCTTAATGACTTTAGACAGCAGCAGATATATATTTTACATCTCCAAAACCCACCAAAAGATAAGGAAAAAAGACCACACTGTGCCTTTGACTAACTTCAATATAGACAATATAAATTAGACAAATAATTAGATACAGTGTACTGTGCAGTGTTTTAACAAATGGCTCACACAAAGACACTTAGAAAACCCAGTATATGACTTATTTCCTGTGAGAGTATTTGAAACACACAAACCACTGGAATGGCCTACCACTGCCCATCCGTCCACTTTAACACCTACATGAGATTATTTCAACCCTCTTGATCCACGGTATACAGTTTCAGAGCTTTAATGAACATGGAAAGAAATAATAAAATGGGAGGCTAGAGGGGCAGAAATGGGAACTCACGCTTGGCTTTTATGGGCTGGGACAGACATCCCACGCACACTGTGAACGGCACCAAGGCCGGCAGTGTGACTTAAAGAGATCCTGGAATGAAGGGTAACAGTTGCTTCCCTCCCCAAACATTCCCCCTTTTACTGACAGATGCAAACAAAAAGTTACATGGGTTTTTAAGAGATTGTCCTGCTGGGGAATCAGTGTAGAGGTGTAAGCTTTCCACAGGGAGACACTGGCAGAGAAAGAAGTTACCTGTTCCAAATCTTCCTTTCATATTTCCCCAACCATCCCTAGCCCCTGGAGGCTCTGCAGACCCTCCATAGTTAACACACATAAAAATAGCCACAAACACAAGGCCCAGGCTTGTTTTAACTTGTGATGACAGGCTGAAAAACTGAGGGTTCAGAATGAGACCCAAGGTGTGACAGCAAGTGTATTCATCATACCACCTGCACTGGGAGATGGAAGTCTCACACGAGCCAGCAGGCTTCACACCAAGTGAAAACATCTCCAACTGCTCAACTACAGGACTCCCAAAGCCACAGCCATGGGAAGCTACAGCCCTGTTGTCAAGCCAAGTCCCCCTAGCAATGCACATGGGCAAAGTCATCTCCTAGGGAATGAAGGACCATCATGACCATAAAATGAATCTACTTTGAATCCAGTTATTTTCATCTCCTTAGTGTCCATGCTGACATGGGAGAATATTTAACAGATGATTTCATCATGGCACACTCTTAAGTTGAAACTAAATAAATATATCTGAAGTATAACTCTCCTCCCCCCACCACACTCACACCCTGGGAGTTGTTGCCTGATCATTTCATATTTTCCAAGGCTCAGCATCTGCACAAAGTGCTTTTGGTGACACAGGAAAATCTGGGTCCATTCTAATCCAAGCTCCAGGAAAACTAGAGGGGAAAACGTGTCCTACTCGGTGCAGAGCATGTTTTCTAAATCTCCAGACTCTGTTCTCCAAGCCTTAGAGAAAAGTTGCATGGACTTGAGCAGATGTCATTTGTACACCAAGAGAAGTCCACAAAGCAAGAGACAGAATATGTGAACTTTCTCTGATGTTGGTGTAAATCAAGGGAGATGTGGAACATAACAGCAGTGACAGAAGAAATTATATAAATCTCAAAGTGACCAGCCATCATTTTTTAATGCTTCTTACTTTTCGTGCCTTGCACAGCAATGTTAGTTTTATCTCAAGCTACAGCTAGATCAGCAAGAACCAAAATGTGTTATTGTGGTCAATCCCGACTTTTCTACACCTTGGGTCCTGATTCTGCTTTCCCCTCTTGGTACTAAAGATATTCCTGATGGATGACAAAAAAACATAGACTATAAAATCAAGGATGTTTGGCCACCCCCAGCTAAAACCTCTGTAATTACTCAGATTACAGAGCACACTAGCAAAAATTTTCCTTTTATTTGATAACTTCTGAAGAAATCCCATAGAAATGGGCATGGAAATCCTTGTAACTCTATGCCTCTAAATCACTAAGATGCCAAAGGCTTAAATGGACAGTGAAGTTTTCTTAAATAATGTTGCTTAACTAGTAAGGTCCATGTGCAGTCCCAGGCAATACTCTGTGCCAGAAGCAACAGACAGTAATTCAGGGAGTCCTGGTTGAGTGCTATCTGATCTGCTGGTCTCTGCTTTGGCTGAACACTTTCAAGCCTTCTGCTTCCTGCACTGCTGATCTGAACTCAGTGGTGGCCAAGATGACCACTCATTAAACTAAGCAAAGCAAACTAAAAAGAAGCTGGGGGTTAAACCCTGTTGTAAATGACTATATTAGGACGGCAAATTGGAAAACTGGCAGTGGAATCGATTCCCATTGAATGAACAATCAGGTGAAAACCAGAGGATTTTTCAGAAGCAAAAGAATGTTGAATGTCTTATTTATAAGAAAAGTTTCAATAATATTAATTAGTAACTTCTTTAACAAAATGCAGATGTTTCAGTTAGCATCTACTTTCCTTTTGCTTCTGTCTTCCATTCAATAGTAACTACATGCATACAGCCTGGTAACTTTAATGGTGATTTGTATTACTCAATGTTCCAATATTACTAAATATTTTAGTGCTTGTTAATTTTTAAAAAAGTTCTGCCTGTGGAAGGGTTTGTAATCACAAAGCTTTCTCCTGATGTGGAGGGAATTTGATTCCGAAAGCACTACACAGACATCCCAGATATGCTCAGGCAATTCCTTTCCCATCTGAATTCCCTCACCAGGCACAGTTCTTAGGAGCAGAGTAGTCAGAGGATGTTGTCCCATATTCATAATAGCAAGTTTTGCCAGAAGTCACAAGGCTTGGTGTCTGCTCTCTTGGGATTCCCTCAGCCTGAACTTCTGCCCCACTCCTTGGCTTTTTTGCTTCTGCGATTGCACCTTACAGTTTTCTTCATTCTGATCTCACTCTTATTTTACTGAGATATGATTAACTACCTTTCTTTTTAGGGTCTGTCATGGGTTCTCTCCCAGGTTCAAAGATACAAAACCTCTCAGAGCCTCCTCACCACAGAATCTCTTATCTTCCTTCCTAATGTTCCCCTCTGTACAAATACTTTTTCTTACTCACTTTTGTTCCCTGTTTTTCTTTCTGCCATGGTCATTTCTTAATGAGTCACTCACAAAGCAAAACCATGGAGAACACACAAAAATCTTTCAGCTCCAGCAGCTTTGGTTTAAGTGTTCCAATTCTGATAATTTCAACACTAACTCTCTTTCCTTTCACACATGGTATCTCATTGAGATTCAGAGATCCTGCAGGGCTAGACAGCTGCCAAGAGCCCTTCAGCAAGATCTCATTGACAGGGAGCACATCTTTAAACAGACTCCATAGTCTGACACATCTGCTTTCTAATATTAATCCCTCAGTCATTACTGTTGGTAACAGCTCCCTCTTAAGTGTTTCTAGCAGCTGCTCAACACAAAATCATACTTTCCTGAGGATCTGAAAAATTGCAGCCAGCTGCCTCCAGTTGTTCAGTTTTCTTAGAGCTGCTCTGTCCGGGAGACTCCCCGCGCTCCACGGCCACCCCCTTTCCCTGCCGGAATGGAGCAGAGCACAGCACGCAGAGAGGTCCCCATCCACTCACCCTTGCCAGGCAGGGGCACTTGCCAGCACAGCCGTGTGCCGTCTGACAGGAGGTTCCACTCCTGCTCCGGAGCCGGCTGCGCCCTGAGAAAGGCGCTGTGTTTCACCGAGAACATCCCTTCACCCTCGGCCTCATTCCCTGGAATCGCGAGCGGTGGTGGCAGGGATTGCTTCACCTTACAGGTACTCCTCGGTGTCATTGAAATGCAAACAAACCCAAACAATTCCGGCGTTCACTACCTTGGTAACGTGAGCCAACCACTGCTACTGTAGGGGATTCGAACCACAACATTTTCATATCTGATCAGCAGTCAGAGAATTTTAAAACAAAAAATCAGTTCAACCATTACAGATGATATCCTGCTGCTCAAACTATACAGGTTATTACATATATAAAACAATAAGAAAACCTGGAAACAGGAGCAACCAGCCACTTACTCCCATCTAGAACACCTAGCAAATGAACTTACACAACGCGGCGATACAAGGAAATGTGGGTTTAGGGAAGCAACAGTCTGGAATACTAAGAAACCGATTGCTGAAGGTACAAGGTGGAAGATAGCATTCAAACTTACCAGAGGAGGAAGACTGGGAAATTCTATGGGACACTACAAGAAAAGCTTAATTCCTCTGAAAGAGAAAAATGAGTGCGATCAGTAGATGAGTAGCTTCCAGACGGTGCAACTCAAAGACTGCAGGAAAAACATACTGGAAAGGGAAAAGTTGGGAAAGCAGGTATTCAACTATAAGTAAGATTTGTTAGAGTTCGCAGACAAAAGAGGACAAAAATCATGGACATGTTTATAGAGTCTCTACAGAAAAAAATAAAGATGCAACTGAAGCAAGACCAGCTGGCACTGAACTGTGCCTAGGAAGGGAACAGCACTTTTGTAGCACCAGACAGCACCCAGCTCCTCAGGCTCCTTAGGAGCTGCACTCCCATAATTAAAGCAACCTGGAGACAGTGGAGATGGGCGGGTGCAGCTCACTGGGCCTCTTGAGAGGGCTTAGCTCAAACACCCCAGAACAGCTTAGCCAGGGGCTGAGCCTGGCTGTCATCTCGCTTTTTGCCCTGGGCCTCCTGCAATCCTGAGTAATGCTGGCTATTCCCTGTGAATAGCCCAATCTACCCAGGACAGCAGAGCAATGCTGCATAATCCCATGAATAAAACCTGTTAAGGTAAGTGTTACTGGCTGTAGTAAAACCCTTAACTAGCAGCAGTGCCAGGCAAGGAGGAAAGAACCGAGATTTGCCTCTGTGTTGGGCAAGGTAATACACTCATTACATCCACAGGCTGCATGGTGAGATTTTTGTCTCTGTCTCAACACTGAATGAGACTGGTTTACAAAGGAACAAGCACTACTAGCCTCAGATCATATCCAACAGGAGGCTGGGCTCCAGCTGAATGCTTGTCACACTGCCTAACACAAAACCAGGCTTGGTTTGTTTGCTACACCGAAACTGCCTGCAGCAGCTGCTGTTCAAAAGGCACCTGACTTCCCGAGCAAAGCAAAACAACTCTTAAATGATTGCAGTAGCCAGCGCTGGCTGAAACAGAGAGAGGATGTAGTGTCCAGCAGAGTGATATAAATCAAAGCAAGGAGAGAGGAGAACTTCTATCAGTGCAGCCCTGGATAATGCAGTCAAACAGGATGTGATGAGATAAGGCTGTGTGTGGCCTTGCACACCATCCAATCAGTTACATTTGAGATAAAGGAAACAGAGCACAGAGCCTCGCTGCCCTAAGGAGGGGAGAAAAAAAACCCCACAACCCAGCAACAAAACCCAAAGGCCAGCTCTGGTCCCACTAGTCTAGGGGTGGCCAGCTTGGGGATCAATCCTGATCATTGAGCAGCTTATGCCCAGCTCCCACGTCCAGGCCACATCACAAGGCCACCAGCCTGGGACTGACAAAATGACCACTGGGTGATTTATGTCTCAGCTGGGAGAGAAAAACGAGCCAGCAAGGGCAGCAGAGATTGACACTGCCAGGTTGTGCTGGGATTGAGCCACGCACTGGGCTGGCCCCAGCTCTCAAAGGAACAGTGGAATTCCTGGGGAGTCACTGTTATCTCCCATGTGGGAACTGTTCCCAGAGCTCCCATTCTCCCTGACTTTCCAAGACATGTGGCATGTGTTTCACAGCTTCCCAAACAGATGAAGGTTGTGGCAGGGTGAAAATGGTTAGTCACCCTCGTGCTAGCAGCAGCAGTCACCAGGAGTCATTCTCCCTGGAGCTGGTTAGAAAGCAAGGAACCAGGAGGGAGTCAAATAATCACATCCCTTGTCTATCCCTGAAGCATTGGTAGTGTCAGCTAACACAGGAAAATTTTAACTGTCCCTTTATGTATAGAGAAGTGTAGATATTGACTGACTAAAATGACTTGAGAATTACCAAACCAGGCTAGAGACAGAAATAAATCAAGCTGAGCATTTTCCCAAGGAGTATTATTCTCTTAATTATTAAAGGATAGGGAACCTTCAATAGCAACCTAACAAAACCTTGATCCTAAACTCGCCAAAACTCAGTTGTCTTGCAAGTGTCACCAATGGGCTCAAAAGCCCCCATTTTATCTATGGAAAAAAAATAGAGCATGAAGATGTAAGTGAACCACCCAGTGGAAAAAATCAGAATAAGGTTAAAATCTAGACAAGAACTTCAAGGCAAGAAAAGGTTAACTTTAAAAGTGATTTGCGATTGTAAGTGGTAACTTCAGAGGGGCTCATGTCTAACACCGTATGGAAATACAGCATCTTTTAAGGGTTTGCTGACAAATAACACGAAGCTGAGGCTCATAATGCCCACTTTATGATATCAAAATCAAATTGTTATTTCCTAATCCTGCCTCCTGCTCGTGACATCTTTCAGTCTCTTGTCTAGGACTCAAAGATAGATGTTCCAGCAAAGCCTCACAACTGTGACATACTTAGCTTCCCATGACACTAACAGCAGAACTGAACATGAGACAAGAGACAGATGCTTGCAAATCTCATCCAGTGCAGTGAAAATGTTTACTTCCAAAACTACAGTCAGTCTCCAAGAAAATAAATAGTTGAACCTGGGCTAAGAGACTTAAAGAGAACAGACAAACAGTGATCACACATCCCTTTCACAGTCAAATTTCCCTTTCTGTGGTGCTTGCAGGTGGTCTGTGTTGTGGGCATGACCTGTCTGGTCAGGACTAAGCCCGCTACTAAAGGCTCAAGACAAATGCAAATCACTAACAGGCAGAACAGGTATATAAAATGGGACCAACGCTCAGTGCTCTTTTGACTTTTCCTCCTTCAGTCAACCAATAACACATGTGCTTTGATTTTAGCAGTAGTCAGGCACGAGTTTAAAGGGGTTTGAGGCTTGTCATAAGGCAATGCCTGAGTAAAGAACAGCCACAATGAAACACCTGCACGACATGAATGAACCCTACCCATGGCTACCAACCCAGCTGCACTCTCGTGGGGTACTCAGACACCACCCCAGCTCAGGTTTGGAGTACACTCTCCATCTGGATCATGCAGCAGGTCAACATTCACTGCTTACACATTCAGTTCTTAAGGCTGTCACTGGGGAAAGTCAACTTTTCTGTAAAACAGTGTGAAATTTCCTAGCAAACACACACTAGGCATTTTTGCCAGATTCCAGCGCTCCTACCAGTTTTGTACGTGAGACAGTAAAACCACACTCAACTCCAGCGTAATTTTGAGTCTCTTTCCTCTCTCTAAATGCGGCATAAACATGCCATCATCTCCAACCTGCTGAACACAGAGTGATTTCACAGAAAGCAAATGAAAATCATGAGAATCTGCAATTACAACCCCAACCCTCGAAGAGGAATCAGTAAAAAAAGTGAAAAACTGAAAAACAAGCTTGTCCCCGGATATTACAGGAAAGCATGAACCTTCTGATTTATCTCTTTGCCCTTCCAGACCCTTCTCGCCAGGAAGGTCAACAGGTTATATACCTTCTGCTGGATTAATCTACAGGAGAACAAGGGCAGCTAGCCAAGCAAAACTAGATTCTTAAAGGGATACAGCCAACCACAGACCACTACAGTTTTTAAAGCATGCTCTTACAAATAAAACCTGTCACCAAAAGCAGTGGGAAAAGATGCTGCTACTCTACTTTTCCGTTTGCGTACTGGATAGATAGAAGCAGAGATTTACATGTTCCACCTGCAGTTATTTTCTTCTGATCACATAGATCCTTCACAAACATGTGGGAACAGAAAAATAAATAGGGTTTTATTGTTTTATTTTTATAAAGATAATTCAAAGAGCACTGATTATGCTTGGATATAATATTCTTACACAAACCTCTC
The DNA here is from genome assembly GCA_013397195.1 of Hylia prasina. Lineage (NCBI taxonomy): Eukaryota > Metazoa > Chordata > Aves > Passeriformes > Sylviidae > Hylia > Hylia prasina. Next base: position 434,024 of record VYXD01007970.1, read on the forward strand.
TTTTCCCCCCACCCTGAGCTGACAAGATTTTCAAACCAAAAGATCTGCCTAAGTCCTGATGGTTTGGTACAAATGTGCTTGATTTCAATGAGCTACGGAGATGTACAAACTTAGGACACATTAGCAGATCCTCCCTTTCCATTTCAGTATACACCTGCTCCATGTTCTCTTGACATTTCCTCCTTAGTTCAAGCAGTCCAGGTTCCAAGAGATTACACTTTGCCTGGACATCTGTCATTAATGGTTACCATACTGTTGGGAGGGAGGCACTTTGAGGGCTATGCTGATTTATTTTCTCTTTGGCAAGAGCAAAGCAGATGTTTCAAAGGCTTGCACCCAGGCTCTGAAAGCCACTGGCGCTCGTGTCTCAGAAATACAGGAGTGTGAAACACCTACCCTTTGGCAACCACATTCTAACAAAGGTAAGAAGAAGGTAATTATAAACCTACAAGAGCGCAAAAAAACAGAGCCAGTGACTCAGCCAGTAGCACCAGGAACTGGAAAACCTGCCCCTCCCTAGCAGGAAAACATCTAATTCATATGGTGTTAAAAACAAAGGGGAGTGACTGCATCATCTCCAGAAAAAGGAGGACCCAAGCGACAGGAACAATAAAACCAAAAAACTACCAAACCCTCCCCCCATCCCAAAAAACTCAAAACACCACCTCCTACCCCTAAAAAACTGTCTAATAATCTAGTCTCTAGATCTTGTAATGAGCTCCATGCATGCCAACTCATGGCTTTTTTACAAGGCTCTACAAAGGAACACGCCGGGCATTTATTTAGCATGGCTCTTGGCAGAAGCTGGAGAGAGAGGAGCATCCGTTACTGTAAGTCCTAATAAACTTGATTGCTCCACAAAGGAAGATAGAAATGCTGTGAAGGTAGAGAATGAAAAGAACACAGTGCACAGCAAGGTAAGTTTAGATTTAAAATAGCATTTGTTACTCTCTAGGGAAATCACAGCTAAAAATTACTTCAGATTGGCTTTGGAGAGCACTGATCATATTATTAGAAAATTAACGAATGGCTTCAAAACTATGCATAATTATATATATGATATATGAGACACAAGAAGAACATACAGATACAGGGGGCATCTACTGGATTGGGTTGCTGCAGGGATCTTTGCTAGTCCAGTTGTCTTGTCTTTGACATCTTAAAGATCTAAGATCCTTAAAGATCTAAGACTAACTGGAGGTGATGTTAATGAAACTTGCAGGTGACACAGAATGAAGTTTACAAACACCAGTGGGTAGAAACAACTCAAAGGGTGGTAGTGTAGAAAAGAAAACGAAAGAGGTGAGGAGGGGGACAAATAGGACTACATGACAAAGTAATGCAGAGAAAACCCGGAGATAAAATCAAGGACCAAGCCCTGCCAGAAGCAGGAGCTAAAGGCAGGCAAGACTGAGAATGCTCAACAAACAAAAAAGAGTTGTCTGCAAAGCAAATGCTTCTGCTGCAAAATGACCAATGTGACTTTGATCTGCCTGGGCTCAGATATCACTTCAGGCAACGAAGAGAGATGAATCACTCCAACTCGTGGAATATTGGATCTCTTTCTGACAAAGAAACACAGATAAACTGAAGAAAGTCTAAAGTATAAAAAACCTCCAATAATTAGACCTAGAAAATTGAAAAATATTATTACCATACCCACATTAGTATCTTGTAAGAACTTAGAAGATGCAAATGCAGAGGGAAATAATAACCAATCATTTCAGAGAAATACCCACCAAGGCAAAAACTGCTTCAGTAGAGTAAGAAAACTTTTTTGATGCACATTGGGTGATAAAAAACTTGCCCAAGAAAACTTTTACATAGCATGGGGCCATGGGAGAGAAGAACCAAACCAAACCCAAAACCTAACAAATGAACAAAAGACAAACTTGAGGTACAGGGAAAGTATAATAGATCTTTTAAAAAGGTAATACTAAATTTTCACATTCTTAAGATACAGTAGTCATCAGATAAAACAGAAAATCGTTTTGCTCACACAGGAGCTACTGTAGATATGGCCCAAGGAACTACTTAAGATGGGAAAAAATGGCAATGTTGTTAAGAAAATGTCCCCATTCTTCTCCCACCCTTCACCTCCTAGTCTTTTCACCCCCTCCTCCAGACACACCAGCACACGATTAACTAGTGTTTATCACACCACATACGATTAACTCTTGACTGGAGAAGGAACAGATGTGTCTGGAAACGAACTCGCTAAAAGCGAGTGTTACTTTTCCTCTGGATCAGCCCCGGGACAGTGAAGAGCAGTGCCAGCGTCCCTGCCAGTGACAAAGCACAGAGATGTGACAAGTAAGGAAATGGGCACTTTGAGGCCCTGGGGACAGGTCCACAGCAGTGCCAGCCTCAACTCTTTGCGGACCCACCCCTCGGCTTACGCTGGGATGGAACCAAGTGCTGAAAGATACAGAAAAGGACACATAATAGCAAGGAAGGAAGGCTGTGAATTGCAGACAGAGATGAAAGCTGCGTCTCTTGGAAACTTTTCAGCAATCCTCTCAAAACTCTACTTACTCTACTTGAATTCCGTGAAACTAACACCTGAGTAAGAAAACCAACAGCAACGGTGATTTTATGTAAGCCATAGACAAGAGAGGGTGCCATGGACCCCTTTTTCTCTTTCAAGCTTGGCAGTACTACTTTCATACCACTTTCCCACAAATGTTCTTTAATACAGTAACACTGAAATTCTTATCACAATAATAGCCTAAAATACTTCAAACCATCGGTGGCATTAATTTAAAAATCCAAAAGAAGTGGCAGGATCCAAGACACTGGAGAAATTCCTGGTAACCATTCTCATGCACATTTATTTGCTTCCAGGATCACCTCCATGAGGACACAAACAACGAGCTGATAGCCCAATTTAGAGATTGATAAGACTGTTTCGTGCTCGAGTTTGAGGGAGCCATTCCCCCTGGGATTTAGGAAAACCTGAAAAAGGTGACTGCACCCACTGCAAAAAAAACCAAAACCTGAAAAAGTGACTGGCTGTCCTTCACTCTGGCAACCCAAGTTCCAGAGAAAACTAGAGCCCCTCAGCATCCAGCAGCCCTAATAAAGAAGTCGCTCTGTATTCACTACCGGAGCATCTCTTCACTGTCATGAGAACAAGGCAGCGAAACCAAAAGGCTTTAATTGCACAGGTGACTGTACAGCAGCATCAACCCAGCCCCAGCACTTGCTACGTACCCACTCCGTACCCACTCCGCTTTCCCCCTTGCGCTGCTCCTCTCGCTCCTCCCCGTTACTCTCTGCCCTGTCCGGCTGCTCACTTCCTTCTGCGGGAGAACAATAAAACCTCTCTCATCTACCCAGACAGATGGACAGACAGGTGAACGAGTGCTCGGCTCACTCCGCACACAGACACCGCAGTCAGGTCCCGGCATTGCCCACCTGGGCACAGTAACAGGAAAAGAGAAAATAAATCCAATCCCTACATCTCCTTTCCTCCTACTCAGCCCCCTGCGCTTGAAAAGTGTTTTGCGTTATTTGTAGAGGACTCGCAGAACCCGACTCTTAAGGTTAGAAAGTCACATGCGTGTAACTCCGGGTTAAACAAAAACAAAGTTGGTAATTAATTGTGGTTTGTTCTGCGGCTTTGTTTTTGTTGGAGTTTTTTTTTAAACATATGTGATCGTTCATTATAAAATACTTTATAGAAGTCCTTAAAACATGTAGAGTTACACTTCTTCCCTCTTCTGCAAAAAAAAGCCCCAACTTTAGCATCCCATGCAAGAAATTGTTTAAACGGAATTATCTGCATAAGATAAAAGATTACTCCGGAAAGCTTTTTGTTTGTTTTTGTGTGTGTGTGCTTGGTTTGTTTGGGGTTTCTTTAATCCTTTCCTGTGGCATGCCACCAAAACTCAGCTCTAACTTCAGAATAACTGAACTGGGAAAACATTCCGTCATCTTTTGGTAAATGCCCTGCAACAACCTACTACCTTCTCATAGATTAGGCTTCCTTATGATTTTTTGTTGCTGTTATTCTGGTTTTCCCCCCAAAATCATCTTCCATGATTTACATAAAAACTTACTACATTAAGTATTACATTAAGTACTGCTCCTCCTTTCCACTCTCTTCAAGCTCATCTCTACGAACCGTACAGAAACCACTTTTTATTTTCCCCTCCCCATTAACGCTGCAGTTTCCAGCGGCCGAGTTCCCCAAGTGGCAGCGCTGGCAGCCCCTTCCCGGCGGGGGAAGCCGCCGGAGGCTCCATTGAGGATGTTCCCATCGCTTCCTTTGTACGCCTGTCGCACACGAGCGGCTCCGCACCCTCCCTTCCAGCCCGTCTCCCGCAGGCACCCGCGCCCCTTCGCCCCGCGCCAAAGCCATCGTGGAACAGCGTGTCCCGACCTGAGCGAGGCAAGAGCGGCCGCCGTTCCGCAGGGGCAGCGGGGACCGGCTTCAAATCCTCCTTCAGCTCCAGGACTTTCTGCCAAGAGAGCACCGAGCGCTGTTACTGCGCGCCTGCCCCTCGCTCCCGCCCGATCCCCACCCCCGAGCCCGCAGGGGTGGGAGCGGGGGCTGGGACAGGGGGAGCGGGCGGGTCAGCCTCCCGCTCAGCATCGTCGCCGCCGCCAAGTCGCGAAGAAAAAAGTTGGCGAGGAGCGGCTCCGGGGTGGGCCCGCGGGGCTCCCCCTTGCCGGTCCCGCCGCGGCGGGGAGAGGCGAACAATGCCGGGCCGGGAGGGGATGGAATGGGATGGGAATGGCAGCGGGGGGGCAGCCGGGCCGGCGGGAGCGGAGGCACAAAGCGCACACTCACCTGAGGAGCGCG
>VYXD01007970.1:439186-474407 GCA_013397195.1 Hylia prasina
CTCAGAGACCGGCCGTGATTTCCACCCTGAGACCGGCCGTGATTTCCACCCAAGCACCGCGGAGCCGCTGCGAAACAACAGCCCAGCCCGACAGGGCAGCGGGCTCCTCCCGAGGGCAGCCCAGGCAGCAGAGTACGCGCCCGCCCAGCCTCAAAGCGGTGTCCCCCCGTAGCTTTTCTCAGTCTCACGTCGGAGCTGCTCCTTTCCTACCTGTTCATACAGGAATGGCAGCGTGCTGCGCGAGAAAATGCTGATAAGAGACTGAGAATCGCACTAGGGTTGGAAAGCCACAGCCACAAAACAAAAGCAGTAGAAAAGCAGCAAGTTTAGTAAATGTAGCTGCATCCCAGCAGCAGCTCGGGGAATGCGGCTACATCAGCAAACCAAACTTTTCCGCGGCTCCAGCAGGTGATGTTGTCACAGATGGCTGGTGTGCACCTAACTACGTGTGAAGAGTTACAACGTGGCTAGCTTTCTTTAAAACTTCAGTATATTGAAAAAACTGAGGTTTTTTGTAAAAACCCAAAGCTAAATACTTCCTAACTTTCAAATTGCAGTGAAAACTGCAGAGACCTGGAAACAGGTCCTAAATGTATCCCAAGGCCTCAGAAACCAGACAGCAAACCCCATCAATTTCATAAACATAAGGTTTTCTGATACAACTGTAGAAATGAAGAGTATATACAATATAAATAAGATGATGTTACAAAATTCAGCGAAACTATCTGGGGGGTGTTTTGCTGGGTATTTTTTATATAAAGCCTTGTAATTAATTATTTTACTCACTGTTTCTATTAAGCTATTAGTATTTAACCCCCCCCCCCATGTATATGAAAAGTAATTCACTTCTCATCACATATTCAGTGGGAATTGTAGGCCAGGTCTCATTAATTATGTGCCTAACATTGTTTTGTTCCCATTTCCTTGCCAAATCAACACAGCTCAAAGAGAAGGAATTGAAACCTATTCCTTCCTGTGAATCATCGCACAGATTGTTTGCAGGACTTCAGTCAGTTGCAGATGGAAACTCACTCAGGAGAACACAGGTTTTTAGTGATACATTGTTTCGGATTTTTTACTGGCGTTAATGCAGAACCAAACGAATCTGCTTAGAACAGAAAGCTGAGAGAGTTGGGCAAACTTACCAGATTAATTCCCTGACCCTATTTGTACTCTATCAGGATGATTTTCTTATGCAGTTTAAAAAATAAAGCTCTTTTTTTCCCCCTAGCAAATTAGTATTACTTTCCATATAATAAATAAAGGACTCAATTCAATTAAGCTTAAAAGAAATAATTTGTTTTCACCAAAATTTTCAGCTGTTTTGTTGCAGACAGTGCAAGGGGTCACCTTGTATGGAGATATTAATTGAATCAAATTAAATGATCAAAAACTCCAGCCTCTGGAATATATTCACCCAATTATGTATTCTCGAAATTGAATGTTAAATTACCAGAGCAGGTTATAGTTACCATAGACTTTACCTTAAAACATGAAGTGAAGTTAATTTGCTTCTGGATTTTTCTCCCATTTTGGAACTAAAGAAGTGACCTCCAGCTTCCAGTGAGGAAATAATAATTCAATATAGGACACCGGATGCAATGAGAGAAGAGAAACTATAGAGTGTACAGGTCAAGAGATACAAGAGTTAACACTGGTACAGGATCTCTGCCTTCTTTCCTGGCAGGGTTTTCAATTGTTGCCACCTCATAGTGGGAGCCAGCTGTTTTCCCTGTTGGTAAAGGGAGCCCTTACACATCAGTGTTGCTTCTCTACTCTTTTTCATAACTGTACACTGGGCCAAATCTCTTGGCTCTAGGATTACTTAAGGGACATCCTTAGTTCAGAACTAGTTCTAAACTGCACTTAGGTACAACAGTTTGATCCTGTGGCAAAGATGAGATTCTTGACTGCAAAAGAAGGAATGTGTCCATAGCTCAGTTTCATGGGACTACACAAAACTCTTAACTCAGATTGTAAATCACAGGGAAGGGTTTGCTTGTCTTCTGTACCAGGAAAAGGAAACCTAATTCAATGTCAACTGAGAGATTTACAGAGCTGTTAATCCCAGCAAGTAGAGGAGCACACTAAGTGAATATAATAATTACACTAACAGCAACAAAACTTCCTGTCCTACTGCTACCAAATTCAGCAGCAAAACTTCAATGGAAGTGAGACTCAGCCCCAGAAGAGCAAGAAATCATTCACTGTCTTTTATGTTTGTAAGCCCAAGAGCCTATAGCAGCCTAGAAGCCATTTCCATCTGCTAGGCCTGCCTTTAGGATTCCAATTTAACCATTTAATATGATACTTTAAGATCTCTCTGGGATTTCAAGCATGCCTCATTTGCATGTATGCAACTAATATTACTGTGTTAAGAACAAATGCCCAGTTGAGTTTCCCACTTAATTTTCTCTCCCTTCTAAGACTAATTTGGCTCAGACGGAAATAGTGGGAAAAACAGAGGTGCTTGAAGAATAGGGCTTGCATGTTGAGAGCTGTGCCCGTTTCTGATTATCAAATCCATCTTCTCTTATCAAGGTTCATACATCTCTCAGTGGAAATAGGAAAATATAACCACTTCAGCTTGATATTCTTCCTAGCCTTGTATGACTTCAGTGGCTGATTCAGAAAAAGTATGTTAATGTGCTCCAGCAGTTGAATGGGTTCAGATGGAAGGTAGGAAAATGCAGTAAGAACCATCTCAAATGCCCTAGCTGGATACTGGGAAAAACATTAAAAACATGGGGCAGAGAAATGGAACTAGTTTAAACAATCAAGTAGAAACCAAGAACTACAGGGTAAGACCTGATAATGGTGAGGGGGTAAAAGTGTTACAGAGACTACCCTTACATTTATTCCCAGATTTCTAAGTGTATGGGAAAAATACCCAACAGCACAAAGAAAGAGAACTGAACATTACAAAGTAGAAAAGAGAGTAAGAAGACAGATGATATTCAAGAAGATAGGAAGTAACTGAGGTAATATGTCATAAAGAACAACGTACACCCACAAATGGCAGCAAAATAAAACATCCTTCAGAATTAAAGACTTTTCAATATATAAATTAGTTTATTTTCATTTAGATATAAAAGTTGTAAGTACAATTAATGTAAAACAGTATCTGATAAAGACCACTGAATCAGTTAATCTGTGTGCATAATTTGACTCAGAGGATCATTTGATGTCAACAAATAGCTTGAAGAGTCACTGCTGAGAAGGCTAATTAAGTAAAAGGATGCTAAGTAAAAGGATGCTTTCTGGGCACACAGAAAATCATCTTGAATCAGAAATTAGCATCCTACCTTCAGGTCACCAAAGTAACATAAGGCAACTTCTTTCACACATTCCTAGTCAGAAAAATAATCAGACAGGTACACAAACTGACTTCCTTGCCTGGATGGGCAGAGGGAATGCTGAACCATCAGCCAAGACTTCAGAAGAGCACAGCTGAAAAACACTGCCAGGTCTCATCCTCAGCCTGATGAGCAGGAAGGCACAAAACAGGTCCATCAGCATTCAAGTTCTCTTCACAGACTGCTTTTCTGATAAGATCATCTCAAGAAAATATCTCAGCAGCTATTGAAAAATGCTTATCTGAAAGATACACGAGCTGGACTTCTCAGCCTCAATTCATATTTTACAGTTAAATACAGTGTTTACTTTGTGATTACGATCATTATTCTTTCTGGCAATATCAGAAAACGTCTTCACAAAGTTTTGTTAATTTGAAAGCGCAAGTGATATCTACTGCTGCAAAGACTCCAGAGACCAAAAGCAATGTACCTGCTCTTGGCACCTTGAAAGAGAATTAGTCTGCTGACAAGGACAATATCCAAAGCTGGAGAACACCTAATTCTGGTCTCAGTAGAGGGACAGACTTCTCCAAACTGTTGTGAATATGCGTAATAGGCTAGAAGCAGGCAAGACAGTAATTGTTCTTTGCTTCAGTACACAGAAGATGTGTGCACTGAGGCCTCCAGGCCACACCTTGCTGCAATCCACTCTGGTGAGTTAAGGCCACATGAATCAAGTGTTCCATGCTGTGACACACAGTCTCCATACTCTACATCTGGTATTAAAAATGGAACACTGGAAGGACGCATTGCAAAGCCTTGTGGTACAATTACATTAAACTTACTGATCCCTTTGAAAATACCTGTAATCTCTTTTTGAGGTAACTCCTTATAGTCAGGTTAAGATTATTTATACAAAATCTACTTTAATATGTCATGCCTTGAGATAATCTCACATTAAAAAAATAAAATTGGTCACAAACGTAGCAAATTTTATGAACAGTGGTGAAATTAAAAAATATTTCTCATCAGTTTACAGTCTAGATTCAACCAATCAGAACACTGCTTTTCAGAAGTGGTACTGTATATTGTTACAATAATATTTTCTGCCAAATTCAGCCAGATTCTATCATCTATGTGGTCTCATTTTTCACATGGTTAGAAGTAACAGAAGTAGCAATGAATATAATATCACCCACTGAAAAGGAAGTGTTTGAGATTTGATTGTTCTTCATTTGGTAAAATGACTGTCAAGGGATAGAGAGAAATTAGAATACTGAAAGGGAAATGGAGTATCAATCTTAGCAGACAATCATTTCACTGAGTAAAAGTGTTGTATTAGAGCCAATGTTTTATTGCAGCTGTTTCTTTTTTTCTGAATTTATCTGATCAGGAACTCTTGAGTAGCATCATCTCCCAGGCCTTGTGGAAGCTTCAAGGCAAATGAACATTTAGCCATTATTTTTCTAATCCTAGCTGCAAGGAGTTCCAGTAAGTGGGCTTAGCCCACTCTCATGCAGCATCTGTAAACAAGGATTCTAAAAGCTGAATCAACACCAATGACAGAAACACCACCTAGATTTCTTGTTCTTCCAAAATTCATACAGAAGTTGCTCCAAAGGTGGTCAGCTGTCAACTCCCACAGGGCTCTAGAGGCTGGAATTGGTTTTCTAATAAGCCTGCAGAAGTCTGTCCTCCATTTCCCTTCCAATATGCTCTTCATTGCTCCACCTGGAACTCTTACAAGATGCAGGGGTGGGAGTGAATTCCATGTTTCATGTCTGTTGTCCCTCATTCACAGACCAATTTACTATCAAAGCTGGAGAGTCCAATAGCAAAGGCCTGAAGAGCACAGAGAGGGTAATTATAGTCCAGAGTGAACACATCTTCTGCTACACGACCAAACTGCATCACGATGTAATCAGCTGGGGAGAAAAGACATTCAGAGACGAACAATTTCAGAGTGAAGCAAAAGAAAAAAATGAACAAACAACAACAAAAAAGCCAAACAGAACCCAACCACAACCCCCACCACCACCATCTGCCAGTCCCAAATATACGTGGTTGGGGTATCCATCCTTTCCCACCAGAGTGGCCTTGAAATCCGTCCTCTAGAGTGACTGTGCTATTCTAGAGATTATTTTTCTTCTCAGAACCAAAGCTCAAACTGCTCATTTGCTAGCCTGAAGGTGCTGTATTAAACCTTTTCTTTCACTTCAGGAGAGTTTCATTTGCCCCCTCTTTTGCTGCAGTTATGGGCAGCAGAGTCTGCATCCACCCCAGAAAAGAGGAGGCCTTATATAATTTTCCTGACAGCTCAGAAGTCCCCAGTAATCCTGAGCTAGCTTCCTTTACCCAGTTTCCCTCCTCTAGGACATGTCCTATTTCTCCCAACCCTCATGAAATAAATTAGGTTCTCCCTGTTTAAGTAAGTCCCACACAATCTCCACCAGACTCTTACGGTCATTGTCATGGACAATCTGGAAGTTCTTCACCGAGGCCTGAGTGACCCTCCCATGGAAGTTCAAAACATAGGATTGAGTATCATCATTCCAGACTGGAGCCTTGTTGTGCAACTCAATGAGGTTCTCTAAATTTTTGTTTTGCCATTTTGACAGCAGACCCTCATGCTCCTGTTCAGAAGAAAGAAATATATTTATCCAATTTGGAACGGCTCTGCCTCTGAGTACCACCTCTCTTGTGTGTGCACTCTGACACTTCATTCACTCTTTAATGAAACACAATGACATCACTTAAACTCAGTCCTACTGAATACTTTCTGCAAGTACCAGGAAAATACTTTCCTAGATTCCCAGTCCAAGCATTCCTTTTCACTCAATAAAGTGAAAAGAGTGACAGGGAAGGAAGTGTGTGTACAGGAAAGGGAGCAATTCAGAATCCACAGATAATTGCCATCCTGCTGGCATGAATCCCTTCTGAGTCTCATAATCTTTCTCTGATCCTGTCCAAAGGCTGCAGTAGAATGTAAGGTTAAATGTCATCCTATTGGGTCTAATGAGTGATGCACAGTACGAAAACCAGAGAGAAATAAAACCAAAAGGATACAAAGAGGAAGTAAAACAGCAAATTAAACTGACAAACAATGAATTACAAGGAGATTCAGATTGTAGTGTAACACAACCTATGATTTAATTTTAAAAGCTCTGCAACAAATAAAATCCAAACTATATGTGCTAAAACTCTGAAGAAAAAGAGTCCAAGCTTAAGGTACTAAGAGAAAAAAATGCTCAGAAACAACCTGTTTTGGAGGTCTGACTGATATGGCTATAGTATGTGCTTTGGCATTATACAAAGACACCATAGTGGATTTTTGAAGATAACCTAAATAAAACTTCATGTTTAGTTTAGTTACTTTTTAATTTTATCTTTATTTACCTTTTAAAGATGCAAAACAAACCCCTGAGAACTGGCACAAACTAAGTGCATTTAAATTTAGGGGAGAAAAATAAAGGCAGGGCCATGGAACCATTACTGTGCTAATGGAAGAGATGGTGACCCCAACTGAAAGAGAATGAATAAATTACCACTTCCAGATACAATTTTTCTGACCATTCACAAGAATTAAATCTCTTTTTCTGGACTCTCATGATTCTCAGTTTCCATTCTTGAAGATTTTTTTCTTTGACCTCAGGAAATACCTTCTTGTCCAACTCATATCTACTCATAACATGGCTGCAAATTCCATTTTCTAGCTTAAAACATTCACCATGCCTTTCAGTTGGTACCTCTTCTTTCTGCCTTTTGGTCTGTCACCAAACATAAAACCCACATTAAGGGAACCTAAGCATTTTCACCACACACCTTAACGTGGCTTCAGATACTGTTCTGTAAGCTTTTAGCTATAATGACTCTCGTAACTATGAAAAATCCTCACTAAATAGTCACAACAAAATTCCATCCTTCTCCTCATCCCTCCTTCTCCTTCAAGAATCCTCCTTTTCTGCCACTCCTACCAAAAGGCTAACAGCATTCTGACCAAAAATGTATTAATTCTGTTGCTATTGCCCCAGCAGTACCTTGTCTATTGCCTATCTGTTGCAATCCACATCCTGGCTAAGAACGCCAGCCCCTGGGAGAAGCAAATGTATCCTGTGTTTATCCAACCCCCAGCACAACGGGGTCCCACTGTGAGGGCAGCCTGTAGGTGCAACAGCAACAACTTAGAGAAGTAAATAATATTTAGGCTGACCAAAGGACCCATAAAGGATACAAAGGCTATTCAGAAACCTACAGGTTTGGTAGAAGGCAAGTACAAATTAGTCAACACATTTAGGCAACATTGTATTTACTTCCCAGGAGACTTGCTAAAGCCCTGGCTCCTAAAAACCCTGACTGTCAGTCACAGCCGGGCCTCTACAGGGAAGTTTTAACCTCTTCCTTCAATCTGAAACATGAGCAAACTTCATAACTCACATTTCGTGGACGGATTGGAATTCGCTTATGATTCATATTCATTCCTGGAATGATCACTGACATTTTTCTGGGACCCTTAAATCCTAAGATATTAGTTTCCTGAAAGAGAAGGAAAGCCATTATTTTCAGTAAATGAGATACTTCACCTCAGAGAAGGAAAGACAGCAAAACTGAACTTGTATCACCATTTGTACTAGTTTTTAGAATTTTGCTGGCTACAACTGTAGCAGCAGTTATCTAACTGCAACTGTGTTTAATCACTGCTTTCTCTCCCTTTCTCATTTGGAGAACAGCCTTAGGAGATAAGCATGCTATTAACTAATTTGGAGTGCATTTCTTACCCTACTGAAACATTACAACAAAATTAGATGAGTGCAACTTCCAGGCATAAGTTTCTTGCACCTGAGGCAGTGATGTACTGAAATCTTGCTAGTGAACAAGCCTTAATATGATAAAAGGCAAAATATCTTTGACCTGACTCTGTTGTCTGTATATCACCAGTTAGTCTAAAATGTTTCTGAACAATGAATGACATTTTCCTTCAGGTGCTGTTATTTCTGTTTAAGAACACACCTACAATCTCTCTCAAATCATATTGCTTTATAAATGTCTAAGAACAGACCCAGGAATGGAAGTATTCAGCAATTCTCCAAGCTTCAATCTTAAACAGATTTTTCCAGAGTACTGAAGGAGACTGCTCCAAGTGGATTGAGTACAAAAAGCAAAGGAAAAAAGTCCTGGTATTCTCAAACCATTCATTTAACAGTATCAGCCAAAATCCAAGGGTCTATTTAAAGTATTCTGTAAAAATGTCAGCGATAACCTTTAAAATTCTCAAAGACCAATTAAAACCCAGAATCTTTCAGAAAATTCACAGAAGTGATACAGCTTCTCCTAACACATTAATGCATTTTGCAGACACAGACAAAGGTCTTTGGAGCTGCAACCTCTATTACTTCACTTCAAAAAATCTAGGGGCATGTATAAGAATGAGGGTACTGATTTTATTCATATTTAAACTTTACTAACTCCTTGTAGATAAAAGTTCAGAATTCTGAAAAGCTGACTTTATATTAACTGCCTGTGCTCATCCTAACACCTTGCTGTATTCAGCTAGATAGGAAACTGAAGAATACTATATAGAAGGAAAATACATAGTGATACTTCTGTAAACAGGCTTGTACTGGAATTATCACCTCAATTTTTTCCCAAGTGCCATTAAGATCAAGAGCAAAGGCAAAAAATCAAGATGTTATTCCACTAGGCTAATACATCTTTAAGCTACTGTGAGAAAAGTAAAAACACCTGTGAAAAAAATAAAAATCCTTCCACTTGATAGCAATTGTTTTGTAGAGAACCTCAAATTTTACTCAAACCATAGGATTGGAATATGAAACCATGTAACATGAGAACTCTCACGTAATTCTGCAGTGTCCACAAGTGCCTCCTTACTCTGAATCCTATACTGAGGTGATTCACAAGAGGAGAAGAACATCTCTAAAACAGAGCTAGTGAATTACAATTTACTTTTGAACCACATCCTTACCACCAACAAGCTGCTACTGAAATAATACAAGCTCCCTCCTATCCCTCACAATGCCTTTGGTTCTGCAAAAACTAATTCTGCTTCACAGGGTATTCCCAGTTCCTTCTCACGGTCTACCAGATCCCAGCTGGGCCAGAGGCAGTTCATGCTGTGGCTGGCTCCATGTAAAGCACATGCTGACTGGCCACACACTGAACAGGCCAGATAAGAAGGTCAAAAGGATTTTAGATTGTTTCTCCCCACTCCAGACATTGATTTCTTTTTTTTTTTTCCATTAAACTTGAGTATGTATCTGTGATACCTGTATGTATCTGTGAGGCTTCTAACTTCCCCCCTCCAGCACCGAATGTATCTGCGAGGCCTCTGCCTCTTGTTTTATCTGGTTGAAATTGGTCACTTGGCTCCAAAGTGGAGGAGCCTGGCAGCAGCACGATTTTGCAAGCTGTGTTTCCTCGGTAACCAGGCACAAAGAAAGGGGCAAAAAGGGAGAGGCAGTACTTACATAACAAATAGCTGCAAGCTCCTGTCTTGTATGAGCCTTTTCCACTAGACTTTGTGCCTTGACTGGGTTAACACCATGGTCATAGACTGTAAATTTGGTTCCCATGAGGTTTGACCTAATGTCAGGTTATGAAAAAAATACAGAAAGAGAGGCATCAGTACAAAGTTTTGTCATCTGAAAGTATTTATGCAGCACAGCAAGAACACACATCTCCTGCAAAAACACACATCTTCCTGCTGCCAGCTCAGTGAGGAGCTTCCATGACGTGCCCATGTGAGCCTGTAACCTATCCTGAAAAAGCATCTAGACAATTTTTTCTCTGAGTTGCCACAGTGAATGGCAATGCTGAAGAAGGCTGCCAACCCAAGTGAATATAGATTACATTGAGCAGAACAGAATTTATACCAGTCATAACCACAGCTCAATTAAAATTAAACTTTCTCAACTGTCTGTAGTTTTCATCTGTGGTTCTCACCTGAGTTTTCCAATGAAACTTTCCCCTTTCCGAGATAAATCAGTTGGGTCAACTGATATGAGGTAATTGGATGTTTTGCTCTTCTTTCTTTTTCTCCCCGCAAGAAGGAATGTCTGGAAAAACAAAACTCTGATCAAGACTGATGCTTTGTGAGAATGCAGAGGCATTGCTATCCAAACTGTTAGCACTCCACTTCCCATACGCATTCCCTGTTTTGTTCTGTGCTAATATTACTGTCTCCACAATTTTGTTCTCTTTCCAAGTGCCCAACCTGAAATCCTATTCTGCCATTAGTTCACTTTGCAGTCTAGATTTAATGCAACTGTCCTTTCTAGTCTTCCTTCTTTTTCTTCTGGACCAACCCAGTCTTCCTGCTCTTTTTTAACATTTTTATACTTTTTCAATGTCATCTTTTGCTGTATTATGGCTTTTAAACCGCAATACAATGCTAATTACATGCTGATTCCCTCCTTAGCACCTTGGCCAAATATAAGCTGTCCTCATCTGCATGATGGCTCTTCTCAGCTACTGGTTTCTTACCAAAAGCTCTCCCTTGCACCAAAAATATTCTGTGGTAGGAGTACAATGGCCAAGATAATGTGTCCTGCTTCCAATACCTTTTTGTTGTCATCTCTTTCCAGATGCATGTAGTAAGTAGGGAAGAGTCCCCGGTCCATTCCCTTTTTATCTCTAGTGATTCGACACTTGACACTAATTCCACGGGGCGCAGGGCGCAATGCAAAATCCTCCAAGTTCTCTACTTCTCCCAGCTGTGCATCTGCCTGAGGGGATGGACTACAGGAAGCACCTGTTTCCTATGGGAAGAAGCAGCATATTAGCAAATTAATATCAGATCAGAGACTCTGGTATTCCACAAGAAAATAGTGGTTTGTTGAAACGTAAGATATCATGTCTCCAGAAGATACTGGCGAAAGGAAGGTTAAACAAGATACCACCTGTGCCTCCTCAGAAGAAAGCAGCTGCAGGTTTTACTCTGAGGAAAGACCAGGTCTCCAAGGGGGAAAGATAAGTATCCATTAAGCAGATATGAGTGATTTTCTAGAAAGGGGGAAGTAGGATGAGATGCTGTAAATATTCTAAGCAAAGAACCTCTTTGCTTTTAGAACTTCAAAGGCTGTGGAAAACAAAACAGTATGATAAAGCAGGACTCATGAATGCTGCAGTAAGACAGGCTGGGATTTTGAAATCAGTGCCGAGATTATGTTGGTTCAAAACAGTAGCAGAAATGGAGTAACCTGCTGGTGGAACCATATCAACTAAATGCTGGAAGATCCTTAGACCAATCTGTATAATCAGGATGCATAGGGTAATCAGAGGAATTGGAATTCTAATAGAAATCTGGTACAGGTCATTAAAGTAATTTTTTCTTAGAGGTAGCAGAATCCTGTGAATTGTAGCACCCAAGAGATTCTTCTTTGACTGAGGCCTCAAGATGAACTTGTAGGTTTATTCCATTCCCAGCTATAGCCAGTAGGAAACCTGAGTGAATAGCACAGAAACACATACACAGATCTGAAATTCACTACAGAGTCTGACCCCCTTCCCCCCTCCAGCACCCACCACCTGTATCTCCAGCACTTCGCACCCACAGCCCAGTCTCCCAAGAAGCTGACACCCAGACCTCTTGCACTACCCCCTGCTAGTGCAGGGCAACATACACACAGTACCTCGCAAACACACTCAGGTGGGGCTCCCACAGCACAGACTTTGAAGGGTGTCCAGCATCCATGCTCAAACCCCATGGTCTTTATCTGGTCTGAGTCAGCTCAGACCCTGTGTCTTCCTGATGCTGGTCTCTTCCAACTCACTGGCTAGACATAATTTGTCAACATATGTATGTATGCATCTATGCATGTCACACACACACACGAGCACATCCACACGAGAAATAGTTAGAAGTGGAGCTTCAGAAGAGAGCGGGACGTGCTGAAATAATCAAGGCACAAGGCTTGGGCATACAATCATACTGTTTTGCAGTTCTTTACACATATCTTATGCCTTTTACTCCCCTTAATCCCTGTCTTCCCATGCTTATTACTCCCTGATCCACCTTGATACCCTTCTTTTCCCTCTTAACAACATCCCATACGATTTTTGTCCAATCCCAACATTCTCTGTTCCATTCCAAAATTCTGTTTCCCTTTGCATCCCACAATAAATGCTATAAACCTTCAGGAAGAAATCCCTCCTAGGTTTGCATGGCATTTAAAAGCTTCTCTGAGTAATTTTGGTGAATTTTGCAGAGACAATGGCCCAGTCTGTTTCCTTTAAGGGTAAGAGTGCTGACTCACTGTGTTCCCATATTCACTGATTAGGCTCCCTGGGATCCTCCACCCACAATTGTTCCTTTGATCACTGCTAAGTCTTTATGTGTCCCTTCAGTCAGATAACCTGACAATCTTGACCTTCCTCTGCTTTCAGGGAATAATGTTGCTGGCTACTGTACCTGCGGTTCTGTATTTTGACCCGGTGTTCCAGGGGTTAGCACTAAAATCAGGCACGTGCCCAGTGCTTATCAGAAACGGATTTCAAGACACTTACTGCAAAAGACTTCTCGCTGGATGCAGAACTAGGCCTCTCAGATTCAGGGTATGGTGAATGAGATACTGGTCTCTTAGTAGCTTCTTCCTCTTCTGTGTCCTCCTCATCAAAATTCAAACTGCCTGAAATTCCTGTTAGAATACAGGATTAAGCATATCATCTCTGAAAGAAGGTGTCACGAATTCATGGCGTCACTAATTCATAAATGACTCTTGAATACCTATTCACACTCTTAATTTCTGTTTTTTCAACTGCTGATTCTTAATTTCTGTTTCAGCTGCTGATTTTCTTCATGTGCTATGTCTCTTCCTGAGCCTTGTAATTCAAATTCCTACCGATATTTTGCAGCAGTCACTGTGCAGATGATTAAGCAGCTGTCAGACCTTTATTAATATGGATTTTACTTGATATTCCATGACATAACACATTGCTTAGTTTATGTTGTCATTGAATTAATTTTGCATATTTTTATCCAAAAAAGTCCTCCATGTCTTAAGAACAACAATAAAAGGAAATTCAGATCTATATGCTGACATTATCCCATAAATTGGACTCTGTACAGTTTACATCCTTTACCATTTTCCCTCAATCTTACACACACTGAAACAGAATATATCAATTTTTCAGTAAGAGCCCCTCCTGTTCTTACATCAGTACCAAAAACTCAGGTCCAGAAATACTAATAATGACTTGATTTCTAAAACTGAAGCCCAGACTGAGAAGGTTCAGGACTTATTTAATCTCAACCTAAGCACAGTCATATAGAGATGACTGTGGGTATATAACTAAAATAACTCTGCATAAAGATATTTACAAAGAGTTATCTGTAACTCTTTATATGTGTAGATGTGTATACGTATAACCAAATAGTACACATCACTATTTGGTGTGTCCTTCAACTTGGAACTGCATCATCAGTTGGTCACTAGGAAGAAGTTTTTCACAGAAAGGGTGACTGGGAGCTGGAAAGAGCTGCCCAGGGAGGTGGTGGAGTGACTGTCCCTGGAGGTGTTTAAGGAAAGACTGGATGTGGCACTCAGTGCCATTGTCTAGGTGACAGGGTGGTGTTAAATCAGGTTGGGCTCAATGACCTCAAAGGTCTTTTCCAACCAAATTGATTCTGCATGTCTGAGATTTTGTTCTGTGACTCTTTAATTTGGCTGTAGAAAGGAAATGTATCTAAGGCATTACAAACAGTGAACACAGCCTGCTTAACTGAATTATTTTTTGAGAACATATAATATAACAATGTCCTGACATGGCACTGCAGAGAAGGGGCACTGCTGGAAGTCACAGATAAAACAGAAAAATCCAGTCTTAACAACCTGTCAGTAAACTTCCCAAAGGACATTTGGGAAGAGGAAAGGCGTTGACCCTGGTACTCCAGCCAATTTCAAAATTCACTGTTTATATTCTACCTCCACTAATTTCCCCTGAAGTTACTGGATATGCTCTACTCTTTCCTTTTCTAACTCTTGTGTAATGTTGCTATCATCTGTAGGTAAGCAGCTGTGCCATCTGACAACTGGATGAGAATACCTCTGAATGTGATAGTACCTCAATACATGCAATATACTGGAAACATTCTGGGAGACAAGCTCTGCAAAATAAAAACAAGCTGTATACTAAATTAAACACTAGCCATTATTTTGCTGAAAAGTGCTTAGGCTGCATGCAACTAAAAAAAAGGTTTCCTGTAGTGCTGGCAGCAACTTAAGATACTTGGCAGACAGAGCTTGACACTCCACTAGGAAATTACTCAATGGGATATAACTATTGAACATATAACTCAAAACATGCTGACTGTAACAGCCTCTGACTGAGAAAAAAACCACCTTTCCTGTTAGTCTCCTAAAGAGTTAAATCATGGCATTTACTGAAGGGTCCTGCTGTTGTGAAAATATTCAAGCATCTTATCAAGATACAACATATCTGGAATAAAAACACCCCAAGCTTTAGGAAAATGTGGTATAGGATTTTGTCAGCAATTTCCTTGGAAAGATCAGAAATTATACAGCACATTGAGAAACCTCTAAAATATAACTGGCATTGTTCAAATAATATCAGGAAAAGGAACTGCAGCACTGCACTTCCACATGCTGTAGAATCTAGTAGCTCTTTTAAAAGTGATATCTTATTTGTTTCATGATTCCTCATTTTAATGCCACTGAAATAAAGTTATAAAAGTACAAGAGCCCCAAAAAAGACATTTACCCATTATTAACTCCTACCTCGTTTCTGTAATATTTCTTGCAGATCTGGCTTGCTTGCTGTGTCTGTTACAGCCTCTCCAACATTTTCCTTATCTGCAATGTCTTCTGGTTTTGTAGATCCAACAGACAGAGTTTGGAGCTTGGTCCCCAAATCTTGCACTTCTGATTTCAGGAAAGCAGCTGGTCCATCAATGCCTGCAGGCCAAAATGAAACAAAATTCCAAAGTCTATTTTTTTATGGCCAAAGATGCATCCCAGGATGGTGGCTCTTTTCATCTTCCTCTATCATCTCTTTAAAGTACTAAAACATACTTGATCAATTTTTTTCAGAAAGCTTGGCAGGAGTCAGGCCTGACTCTGGTACAGACTGTCTATTACTTTAAACATACCACTTATCAGTTTCTCCCCATTTAAATATAGCTTACAATTTTACAAGGGTTTAAGCAGTTAAAACAAGTTGTCTTTGTCATGTACATTGATAGTTTTCAATTTATTTACAGAGATCTCCCCTATTTTCTTTTCCTTCATGTTGTTTGTTTGCTCCTGTGCCAGAGAGTATTTATCTACAGTGAACACCACAAATCAATTTGATAAAAGTATCTACAGCCATAGACAGAAAAAAACCCTCTATCTTTTTGTATGAATGAAATTTCCATATTTAAACCCTACAAAACAGCTGTGCACCACACCTCAATTGGTGGAGGCATCTTGATGCATAACACCTAATATATATAGCACACAATATTTAAGTGTAGTTCCAGCTTTGGATTTCTTTTTTTCCTTCTTAAAACTTTACTGCTTTATCTAGGCATTGTATTTCTGACATGCTTACTGATGTTATCACTTCTTAACAGGACTTGTTTGCACTGAGAAAGTCTCAGAACTATGAAAGGTAGTGAATGAGCAGTTAAATTTTCATTTGAGTCTTACTGAAGACTCCTACCTTAAAAGTTATACCTATCTCATCTCTCATTCTCTTCTTGACTTGAAAGTGCCTTTTAACAGAAGCTTTCTTCCACCTGATTTTAAACAGATAAATGCTACCATAATCATCACCACTTTCCTTCCCATCCTATGATCCTGAAAGGCACTTGGAGAACAAGAAAAATATTCAAGAGAGAAGAGATAACATAGTTCCAACTGTGATCTTCAAATCAGGTAACATCCCTTGTTTGGAGGTTTAAAATGCTACTGTGCATATTAATTTGCTATCAATACAATGCTTGTACTACAAAACTCTGCAATAGCACACATCTCAAAGCCTTAGAATGTTTCCCATTACTTTCTTGACAGGCTGATGGGATCCTGGCTCTCATAAACAATTTCCTGACACTTCCACTAGAATGTAAGGATTTCATTGCTGCTCTTTTTATCTGTTTGTGACATGGGAGTGTTCAGGCTCTCACAACTGCATTTCTTTTCACTCCTAAAATAATGGTCACGTTTTACTGCAATGTTTTGAGGCCACCAAGTTATTGCCTTTGGCCTTGATAGCAGTTTGTGGACCACTATAACCTGTCATGTTTCAGTTGTCTCAGTGAAGCCCACAGAAAAAACAGATGAGGTAAAAATCATCAAGAGCCTAACATAGTGTTCACAATACCTTTTATTTGGTTTCTCCACTTTATCATTCAGTCATATGCAATCTTGAGGTGGAGTATACCATGACACCATAAGGAAACACCATACAAGCAGTTGCTACTGAATTATTTTCTTTATCTTACAGCTTTAGATTTCTTTACTTTGAATTTGTACGTCCCTACCTTTATAAAAGTTGCCAGCCCATTTCTACAGTTCTCCTATCCTAACCCAAGTGAGAGATTACTCAAGGGCACATGAAATTTACAGCTGTCACAAAAATCAAGGTGAGGTTTTTGTTTGCTTTCACAGTTCTGTATTGCTCAACCACACTGTACTACAATTCAACTTTTTATAGAAAAGTACGTAATCAATCTTATCACTGGACCCCTACCACAGCCATGTAAGCACCCATCTGTGACATAACGCATGCACTGGGATTTTGGGGAACCCTGTTGCAATCAGGTTGATTATTTACCATGTAAAACAACATCACTGTGGACAGGGGTAGGAGTTTCTACTAAAGGAGTCTGCTCCTCGCACCCTTTGGGCTTGGACCTGCGCGGCTTGGCCTCGGGATTTGGCTGCACCATCAACGGATCCAGCCGCTTCTTCCTCTGCTTCTTCTCCAGAAGGGCTCTCTGTGGAATAAAGAAAAGCAGGAAACAGAGGTAAGTAACCATATGTAGAGAGGCAGAATCCAAGCCTCAGCCACTGGCAATGACATGTCCCTGATCAGAATCTCAAATAAACCTGAAATATTCTTGCAAGTTCTTACAAAAATCCTACACACAGATATCACCGTGGTTTTGGAGTGGGATACTGACTTTGATTCTCCATCAGAGGTTGACATGGACACCTGCTTTTTTTCTGACCTGTCTTGAGACTGCCAGTTAAATCCTTTCACTGAGTCTCAGCTGCAGCAATCCTTAACACAAAGAGACATATTCAGCAGTGATCCCTAATCCAGTATGAAACAGTCAGGACTTGCACAGGAAAAGGTTTTTATCTCAAAAGTTATCACCTTATAGCGTGAACTTAAAGCAAATAGTTCCCAGAAACCAATGCTGAGAGATAAGACTTAAAGTGGGGAGACAAATAAAAGTAATTAAAATAGGAATGATCCACAAAAAGGAAATTTGATCTACCTTGCAAAAATTTTCCATATAATTCAGGACTGAAAGGAAAGACTGGTAAGTTCAAATGCTAAAAATTAAAACATTATTTCTCCAAGATACATATACATTTGATACTTAAGATTTCCTACTCAATGAGGAAAGAAACAACTGGACTTAAATCAAGACAAAAAGGGACATGGTGCCATTTTAAAGACAGACATGATTAGTCCTTAAAAACAGAGGTGATGCATGAAGAAGGAAAAATAATTTTTAATATTCTGCACCATTATGCAAACAATGTGCAAGCTCCTTACAGTGAATGCAGTTTATCCCTGGCTGTCTCTTAAGTACCTGAACATCCCTGAAAATTGTTTTTGATAACAGAAATCATTTCTCCATCAAATAATTTTCAATCCCAATGCACCCACCGGATAAACAATTCATCACTACCAACAATTCAATCCACTTGAGACACAGACATTTTTGGAGCCATTTCCTCTCCCGTTATTCTTTTTCTCTTGTTGGGTTTTACCTCTCCTATTAGTCTTTTTATCTCAAGTGAGATTAGTTTCTCAGGCAACCTCTCCCTAAGGAATTCCAACACAACTCAGCCCTTGATCCCTTATTCAGTCTGGTTTTTTTCGCTTATCTAAAAGAAAAAGTAACTAAAAACCAAAAACCCAACCACCCAAAACCTAAACAAAACCAAACATACAAAACCTCAAACACAATAAACAAACAAATAAACCAAACCACTTTGAAACAAAATTACTTTTTCTATTTAAACTCAGAATTACCCTCTGAAGACTGCAATACAGGTAGTGCTTGCTACTGCAGAATTATTTGCAAGGATTATCCTGCAGAGCAAAAATTACACAGAATTCCAAAGAGATTATCACACTGGTCTAGAATAAGAAAAGAAACATAAGCAGTAAAGTCAAATTCTTAGAAATTGCTAATTACAGATATGTTTTCTAGGAAGATAGTCAGACCTTTCAGAAGAATTTAAACCTGTGTTGTTTGTGCCTTTTTTAAATTAAAGCTGAGGAAAAGTTTAAAAATGTCACAACAGTTTATAATTCTCCAAAGGAGAGGGGAAAAACAAGATTCAAAACATTATATTCAGATTAACAATTTGAGAAAAATTGCTGTCAAGCTTCTCTACCTGACAAATAAACACGCAAGAAAAAAAAATCCCAAACCCCAAAAAACCAGCAAAACAGACACAACCTAAAGGCAGTAAGAAAATAAGAAAATATACAGCTACTGTTAGAATGCAAAATTGAATTTAGGATCATCACAGGATATAGTAATTTCAAGAGTTTTTTAGTGGATTATTCTATTAGATAAACCTTTTTAAACGTTTCACTGCTCACCAGTCTAAATTTTAATTATTGTTCTTATACACTGTGTTACATCAAAGGGTTTCTAGGACTCACCTAGAGACACCTAGACTCACCAATCCAATAGGATCAGCTTATATTAAAACACTGCCAGTTTGAATACATCATAATAAAACTACCAGTTTACTGCTGGTAGATGTGACTGATCTTCCTTTCTTGTAAGAACAACAGGATAATCAAAGTGACAAAACTGGACAGTAACTTAATGTTTTTCAAAGGCTTCTCTCTACTACTTTGCATATTGAAATGGAAAAAAATATGTGCAAGTCCACTGTCAGGACAGCGAACAGTAGTTCATTTTCTCTCCATACGGTGGCAGAGCAGCCTGCCCTTCAGCACCATGTATTCCCAGCTGTATCCCACTAAGGAAGTAGAAAAAGGAAACGGGTATTTTGTTTCATTTTGTCTACTAATTAGCCTTTTCCTTCAGCTCTGTGTTATAGTAAAAATTCATATAATATCACTACATAAAATGCAGATAGTTCATGAACAGGGCATCAGAATGCACAACCCGTTAAATAAATAACAGATATTAATTATCATTATTTGTTTGGGATTTTGTACACTCCATGCATTAATAAATACTTCCAGAAAGACCTTAGAAAACCATAACATCAGAACATAGAACAATTAGAGGATCACAAACCACCAACTCCTGTTCAAATGAGCTTTCACGAAGAATAAGAATATCTACTGTGCTATTAAAACAACTAGTTTAGGATTCTGTTTCTCCAGCTGTGATGGCAGGAAGCTGATATACAGGAGAGTTCCAATCACTCCAGCCTCGAAGATGCAATCCTGTGCTACTTATTCCTTGGTACAGTCCTAACCCTAGCAGGCCATGCAGGATGGATCCTAGCTAGGGAACATCCCCTCCTCTTCCAGCTGTCCCTTAGCTCCTGCTGGGGCAGCAGTGACAATGGCAGTGATGGTGGCAGCAGTGACACTCCACATCAAGAGTGGTGCACCACACCAGGTGCATTGAGAAACAGGGCAGGCGTTGTGCTCTCCCTGCACAGGGAGATGGCAGCATTGCACTTGGAGCTGCAGATGCCTCAGAAGACTCAAAAATCTGCTACTAATGAGGAAATAAGCACTGCCTGAGCAACCACACACTGTTGCCTCAAGGAGAAGGCAGTAGTCCAGGAGAAAAAAGCATCCTGGCAGGCAGAGCTGGCCCACAGATGGAACTTGATGTCATGCACTATTATAAATAATATTTTACTGCAATTACAGGGTTTCCAAACCCATCGTAAAGATGGATGGACAGACAAGTCTCTGCTGTGGCTTATTCCAGATTCTCTGTATGACCAGAAATGCTATATATGATCTTGCTGGATTAAATCATTCTGCATTTTTTTAATTCCAATTCCTATAATTGTTTATGACAAAATGATCAAGCAAGGCATCACCTACAATCAGCAGCAAGTCCATCATATTTGGCAGTGATCTCCTATTGACCTTTGTTTCTTCAGAAGGCATGGTACTATTAATTAAAAGTAGACTTCAAAATTAATATTCAAACCTTATTCTAAAATCCTAAATTAGAGACTGTTAGCCCTTCTCAACAAATTTCATTTGCAAAGGGCAGGGTGTTAAAATATATTTAGTGACATTTTCTAGCTGTTTCTTTTGCAGATGGCTGCAATCTCAATCAAATCCAAGAAAGATGGAAACAAAATTGCGAAAAGGAACAAATTATTTAAACTGACCTCTGCAGGATGCAACTGACAGCTGCTCTGAGGGAATTCCACCCAGCCCAGCAGTTTTATTTTGGAGAAATAGCCACGCATCCCCATGGCAAGGCCTGACACAAAGCAAACACTGATCACAGTACCCAGCACTAGGAGACAGTGACTATTACCAACTTATGACCCAAGACCAGTTCTAAAAGAGTGATGAGGTTCATCACTAAGCAGTCAGACCATCCTTAGCTTTGGAACTTCTTACCAAATGGCATTTGACACTAAATGCTCTTTTATAGATTAAGTGAATTAATTCTATTTTAAAATAAATTGTTTGTTTTTAAACAAGTGTCACTTGATAGTGCACAGATAAAGGACTATTGTAGTTTCCATAAATATGACTAGAGAAATATTTTACCTCTTGACTCTGGAGTGTTTTAGATAAATGCCTATATAGACCCAGATAAAGTTGGTGATAAATTCAGTGCCTGAAGTCAAAGCCTAGCAAACTCAAGACTACAAATAATGACCAGGTTCTGCTAAAGAGGATTATTACCCACTGCAACAGTTCCCTGAAGACTGTTGTGTTTGGACTTAAAGATCCTCAGCTGAGAAAGCGCCTTCCTAAAAAACATACTTGAATTTGGAAAAGATGAGTTTAATGCAAGACAGTGATCTGTGGTCCATGTGAAATGGCCAGTTAGAGAATCATAAGAGTCTCACATTTTCTTATCTATTTATAAGCATTTGAAATTTCACAGAGAATATTAAGTATGGATACTTCATTGCTTTGAAGAATATGGTAATATAGGCATCCAGCAAACAGCACTTCAAAAACTGAGACTTATACCTGATAATTGACCCATGCTTGGCTGTAAATATTTTCATTGTAGGAAACAAAAAGAGGTCAGAAAAGGCTGGAAATCCTTCTCAACAGCAGTGTTAAAGAGAGCGTTCTGTAGGTCAGTGAAACCCTTCCTTTGACGCCTAAAATGGATAATTCCCTGCAGTCTTCTTGTATTTTGATTTATTCCTGCTCTCTAGTGACTCAATCCAAATGAAATAAGAGAACACATGAAAAATAAATTTATCAAACACACCAAGTCTACAAGCCATGGCAAGGTTGACTTGAACTAATGAAAACCATGAAAATCTTTGAAGTTCATTACACCAACCATTTTTAGCACTTCACCCCCATTTCTCAAGTCTCTAGAGGGCTGATTGATTTCCTATACTTATTTTTACCAGCTTCAGCACTGTCATGTACCTGATTCTGTAGTTTCAGCTGTCGCAGTTTCATGCTTTCATCCTCAAAGACACTGCAAAATCAAAATAAACAAATTATTAATTATTGCTCTTAAATGGTTTGCATTACAAGAGCATAGGATATTCTCAGACAACTTCATCATCAAGACTTAAAAATGACTGTTAGACATCACTTCCATCTCACATGAAGATCAAGACACAAGGTATTAAAAATAAAATATCACATTCTGTCATAAATAAGACTGAACTCTGGTTTAGTCCCCTTACTAAACTGTTCTGAAAAGATTTTGAAAGCACCAAAGGCTTCATTACTGGTAGATGGATTACAAACCTTTATTGAGGTGGGACTAGCAGACAGTTTACACCTGAAGGTTTAATACAGTTCAGATTGATTCAGTAAAGTCCCTGCTCCCTCACAGGATACCTAATTCCAAATTAACTCAGTTTTGTCTTGGAGTCGAACCTACATCATTTTCTCTTCCTGCCAGACGCTCCAGAACTACTGTTAATACCTGAGACAGTCTGTGTTTGCAACACCTGACATTAATTCCTAAAGGTAAAAAAAGAATGATTTCCCTATTACAGTATTTTATAGATAACTTTCATAAGAACTTTAATTTTTTGTTCCAAGGTATGTTTCATGTAGACTTTCCATTTGCTTTTGTATGAAAATGAATTATTACTTAAAGTGCAATTCAGAGCAGTTGAAATGTTAATTGACTATTAAGCACATATTCTGTCGACCACAGTTGTGCTCTTTCCTTCAACACAGCTTTGACAAAGACCTCTGGAAGTGAGAAAGCATCAGGAAGAAGATACTTAATGTGGGAAACAGACAAACATTACATATTTTAATAGCATGCAGAAAAGCAGGGCAAGCCACAATTTCAATTTAAACAGGAAATTCTCTGTCTGGCCCAGGTATCCATGAATGTCCAGTGATGTGAAGTCACAAGCTGGCAGCCAGTGCTGAATATAACCCTAACAGGGAAAACCAGAGATGGAGACAGACAGAGAGCAGAGCTGGGATTTCTGCAAAACACATGCCCTGGGAATTGCATTAAAGCACTCAGAGCTAAGGAGAGAAGAAAAGCCTGAGTCCCCTTAACCCCCAGCAAACCCACATTTGACTCAGCTTCAGGGAAGCAGATGACAAATCAGAAGTCCTTAAAGACAAACTACACCATAAAGTCAGACGCTGCTCTGGAAGGTTGAAATATGCACAAAAGGAATTCTATACACACATCATATGTAACAACTTGTATACTCTAAAATTGATACTAATTGTCCAACTAGTAGTATTTTAAACAAGCTAGGACTGCCTCTTCTTTTATACTCCACAGTTTCCTTATTTCTATACTTTTTTTCTAATGCATTTGAAGTATCACACAACAGGTCTAAGACCTTGAAAACATCTTGTTTCTAAAAACTGATGTTACCCCTCACATGAACCTGTAATATATATAGTGTCTTGGGTTCTAAGGGAATGGAGGGCCTGGAAAAATTAGTGTCTTTTTGATAGGGATGGAGAGCTTTTTGTGTATCCCCAGAGGAACAGAGTAATCTTCACTTGAAAACAGCCACAGCTTAAGAAAGAAACAAGAGCAGAAGCTCATCTACTGAGTGCAGCACAAAGTTGTCACACACAACTTCAGCATAAAAGGTGACATGCTTATTATTTATAACATAGGTGATGGAAAAGGCCATCTTTAGCAACGTCTGAAAAACAACTGCAAGTTCAATTTAAAATATTCATAAAAAAAAACAAACCAAAAGGGAGAGGGAATAGTCCTTTTCTTCTCATACACCTGACTTAAGAGGTTGACATTTGTTAACTGCAGTCAAGGGTTTCTTATAAAGCAATCTACAGACCTGCCATCCACAGCAGACTTACAGACATGTTCTGATGGACTCAAAGGTGTCCTGTGTAGGTACAAGCTGCTATCTATGGTTCTGTTGCTTTTCCTACCAGAAAATGGATCCCCAAACAATTTGAGTCTCTTCTTTAGAAAATCAGAAGAAATAAACACTACCACTTTAGGAAATAAGTTTACAAGGTTTCCTTTCTACCTGGAAGATGACAAAGTGCTGAAATAGTATGACTCTCATACGTGCCTTGTGGAAATCTTTAGTGAAAGTTATTTACTTTGTATGTTAAATCATTTTCTACCCAGACTGAAACAAAGTTACATTATGTAACAGGAGCATTACACAGACCACACAGTGCCTCAACTCTGGCCACTGAACTTATGCTTGAACATAAAAGATTCTAACAGGCCAGGGAGCTTGATAAAGCAAAAAGATAACAAAGTGTTCTCTCTTAAAATTTATTTTAAACACAGACCAAAATTGCTGAGCGGCAGGCGAAACAAAATGAAAGCAACCATCAATGCTTTCCATTTTAAAGTGCAAAGATTCACACAAGCAGTAAAAAAAAAAAACCAAAAAAAACAAACCTCAAGTCATGAGCAATGTAGCACTATAAATATTAGCTTAAAAACACCCCTTTCACACCATTTTTATTTACTACTCCTGCAACCTTTCTTCCAGAACTGGTCATGATGAAAGCATAACATAATAACCAGTCAAAACAGACATTCCCACACTTCAAACTTTTTTCTACCCCCCCACAGCAGGGTTGGTGCTATTACAAACTTTAACAGGAAAACACTGCCAGAGTCACTCCCACAGCTCACCACTAAGGAATGTAAGTGGTGTGCTCATCCAGCTGCAGGCTTTGAACTGGAATCCTCCTTCAGCTGGACTGACAACACAGATCCACGTTCTTTGGACATGCCCACACCAAACCACTGCACTCTTTGCTTTGCTTTTCTGTTTGAAGGGCTTACGTGCAACAAGAGGAATTAAATATCCACCAGGAACAGGAAAAATAAGCAGAATTTCCATAGCTACAACATCACAGTGAAGAACAGGGGAAAAAAATCCTGACCAAACCAGTTGCCCATGTACCCTTGATAAATAAGAACTGAAGATTTTCAAGCAGTCTGTATCAGTGTCCTCTCCCCAGCCACAGCAGCCTACATGAGATCCTGCCCACAGACACCACTGCTACATTTACATTAATCCACCTGCAATCCTACTGAAGCTGCATGACAGGTAACAGACACGTGCCACGGAGAAGGGAAAGATTACCCAGAAGAGAACATACAAGGACAGACTAACGACAGTGCAGGATACAGAATAAAAATGAGACTGAGAAAGCAACTTAAGTAATATTAAATAAAACACTGAAGAAGATGGCAAGATGCAAAGGGGTTCACAGATTAACATGGAACAAAAAGTTTCATTTTTAACTGGTAGCATCTCAAATTCCTACTGATATCAGAATCAGATGGGTTTTCATTTCATAATCAGAAATCAAAGTGTTGCAATAGGAATATGCAACAAATTTATTATAAATGTATTTGGTCTTTCCTAACCATTTTCAGAATAGCAAACAACCACATTGAAGACATAACTCACAGACTATTTAACAGATATTCATATATACAACTGAAGCTTCCTTTTTGCATGGCTTATTTTCCTTTCTGTAAAAAAGGCACACTACATGTATTGGCAGTTCTTTCAGAATGGAGATGTTTTTCAATAACACTGAAATTTTGGCATTACAAACTGTGGATAGGCAGAGGTAACACTCTTGTTTTCATTGCAGCTTGTCTATGTTTCTGAGTATGCTGTACTTGAAAAAAAACAAAAAAAAACCCCACCAAAATACTTATATTCTAAGCACTTGGCAATAATTACCACTGAATCAGCCAAACACAAATTCACAGTATAATCCAACTCTGAGAACAATGAAAAACCCTGATACTAAAGTAGAATGTAGAAAATAAAAGCAATCCACCAGCCTGAAAATGTTCTTCCATTCTGTCCAAGGTCCACACAAGAGAAAGGACTGAAGAATTGAAGAGAGTGCAGTAGAAAGCTGAACAAATTGACCAAGGACTGGAAAGTGAAACTCTTAGCAAGATTTCAGTGCATCCCACAGTTTATTCTGTAGGATGCACTGAAAGTCAATACACTCCACCATATTCCATGGATTTTAGGGTACAAGTGACATTGAGGAGAGAGAAGACAATAAAATCCAGATATAAATAACTGAAGTTAAAGAAATTCAGATTGCAAATAATTTTTTTATTTAACACACTGACTAATTAACCATTAGGATAACTCATGGAGCTGTGGATTTTCAACAGAGAACAATAGGTTTTAATCAAGCTTGAATATTATTATGTTAAAAGTTGCTGTTGTAGACTAAGGCTATGGTTTACCTCCTATTTCAGGTGTGATTATCCCAGATGGGAGAGCTAAGCATTTTTCTTCAAGTTATGTCAATTAAATCCCCTTTGTATACTGACTGTTGAAACTAAAAGGGAGCAAAAAGAAAAAAAAAAAAAAGGTCTTTATCATGGATCATGGACTAGTTTTGAAAGGAATTGACTGGCTGAAGTTGTGAATGAGAGGCAATAAGCAGAGAAAGTAAGAAAAGCAACAGGAAAGAGCAGCCTGTAGAGACAAAATGTTCTACATGAGTGAGAACTTTGGAAAGACAGATTTGAAATACGTTAAACAAAGGAAAACACCACAATAGGCTCCCTTGCATTCAACAAAATGTACATTCTTCATATTCCACTAAAGAAATAGTATACTGAGTTTCTCCTCCCAAACAAACAGTGCAGCAAAGCCTTGCAGATTTAAAGATTTCCCAGTTAGCTAAATCTGTCCTGCAATTCAAGTAGTTAAAGGTTTGATAAAGAAAATTAAGGTTGGCTGCCTCTTTTAGGAAGAAGGTCAGACTAGCTGACAGAAGCAGACCCCACTCCAACCTTAAATGAAAATCTGACCCAGGAGAAGGAAAGACAGATTGTTTTGCCTTTGAACTGTTCTTTATAGCACATATCAGCACTGTATATGCACTCAATTCTTGGTGAGAGAAACTGAGGAATTATTACCTATTTGTGCACTGCTCTAAGGAAGGTATGAAAGTTTCAGATAGTCCATAGTTTGGCAGAGAAATTCAGGAAAAATGTCCAGCAAAAACTTACAGATAATTCTAAAGTGAACTGGATCCTGAGTTTGCTGTGCCTTTTTAAAAACCAGCTTGATGTTTTTGTATCAGTCTGACACAGAAATCCTTTTAATAAACACAATCTTTAGATACTAGTGGGAATATGAACCTATATACTAATAATCAAGATCCTTAAATTTTCAGTTGTTACCATTGCTCTCCTTCTTTCAAAGGAGCTCCAAGGCACAGTAACACAATTTTGGTCCACACATCTTCCCACTTTCCCAATATCTTATGTTCCATTTCTCACTCTACAGAGGACTGCTTCCATCAGGAGTCTTACAAAGCTCATACAATTCCTTTTTCCTTTGCAGGACAGTTTATTAATGTGGTAGCAGCAGTTATGTCTCTGAGCAATACTCCCAGAACTTAAAAATCAGGGGATGAGAAGAATGTGGCTTGTGGCCCACATCTTCATCCACTAGATTTTATTTTTAGCTGTAGAAGTGCAAGTAAGAGCAACTTCAGTAAGGAATGTTGAGTCAGCTGGTGTGAAAGTGTTTTTACTCTTAACCCTCCAAGAACTTTCCTGGGGATTATTCTCTTCTGAACTACAGCTATGAAAGAAAATAGAAGCTGTAGGGAAAAAAAAAAAAAAACACTAGTTGAAGAAGGATTCTTATCTTTCGAAAGATATACTCCAAACAAAAATTGCAATACTGTCTCTGGAAACTTAATGAACAAAATTCATCTGTAATGCACCTTCCAATCCACAGAAGGGTGGAGTCCTGACACAGCTGTAATTGCATGTTTTTGGGAAAATGAGTAGCATACCATCCATAAGAGTGAAGGTTACCAAATTTTTCTGTCTTCCCCAAGGCAGAAGAGTGGGGGTTTTTGGCAAACAGAGGATATTCTTTTCTTCATAATTAATTAGTAATAAATCTGCTAATTAATTAGCCATAAAATGTGACACCTATTTCTAAGTGACACGGCTGAAAGTTGCATCAACATTTCATTAAATTCTTTTTAAGCAGGTGATAACTTCAATAAGGGCAAGTTTTAGTGTGTCTGTATTTTGTACAGAAATCAGTGAAATCAACTTGACCTTTGATCCCTCTGCACCCCAAAAACACTAATGCCAATAGAACACTGTTTTGAGAAAGGGTTCACAAAGTTTGTTTGGAAAGTTTTTCACCTACTGAACATACTATGAGAACAATGACATGGAAAGAGTGAACACCTAGTTTTGGAAGCAATTCTGAATGAGTGAATAAGGGACTGTATTGGATTTGCTTTAGTGTAGAAATTATGCCCCACGTAGCAGAGATTGAATAAGATTTACCTCAGAATATTTGAAAATAAGCATAAAGTGAACCAATAAGAACAATAAACTCAACTGCCAGACCAGTGTGGATTGAGGGAGCAACTAGAGACAAGCACTGAGATCCATGCATCCTGCTTCATTTCACAATATTCCTAAATCCATTACACAGTCCTGCCAATAACTTGTACCAACTATCTGAACAATTTACAACTTAAAGGTCAATTTACAACTTTAATAAGATCCTAAAGAAATTAAATGGTGAGCTAATCCTTTAATACCTTTGCTTCTACCTACCTGCAGGCTTAAAAATGGAATTTTAATGTGAAATTATCAGGTGCTTTTCTTTAAAGCCACACAGATCAGAAGCATGTCAAAAACACCCGAATCAAAACACCCACCATCTGCCCTTCCCTGCAACCCACTCCCCTCAAAAAAGACCCAAAACCTCTAAAGGCTGGTGCTCTGAAGAACATATGTATATTCTTTGTGTATATTCTATGTATATGTATATATGTATATGTATATATGTATATATATATTGTGTATATTCTGTGTATATGTATATTCTTTGGATATAGATATGTTTCACCTATATTGTGGCAAAACAGCTGCCCTGACAACTCATAGCAACATAATACCATGCTGAAGAAAGGAATTCAAGCAAAAACTAATCTGAGGAGCAGAGCACATGCTACAGACATTATTTGCTACAAAATGTTAATAGCTTAATAATTATTTTTGTTGGCTAAACCCACGAAAGGAGTGCATTTAATGCAAGCCTATCCTTGCAGCACTACACTTTCCATACGTGCATCGATATTGGGGTGACTTAACCAGGTAAATAATGATGCAGTTTAGTACTGACTGACCACAGCCAAGTCAATGGAAAAAAAAGCATTTATGGGTATAGGAGACACAAGTTGCTATTTTCTTTGCAATACTTGTTCCAGTGATTTTGTAAGGTAAAATGAAACTGTGCAGGCAAAGTAAAATGACCACTCAAAGATCACATCTGCCTTCAGTTTCAAATTGGCATCTGTGAAAGCACAAAACCCCAGCATAAAATTATCATCTCAGAACTGCAGTGGGATATTCTCTGCACTATTACACACCAATAAAAACACACCCACAATAAGGAAGAAATAATGTTCAGTTGGATTAAAAAGGAAGCTGCTAGTAAAGCAACAATATCGGGAAATGAAAGGTCCATAGGAAAAAAGCTGAATTATGGTTAAACAAAGAATGAAACATATGCTGTTTGTTGAGATCTGTTTCTCAGAAATTGATTTATATTGTTTTGGTGAAGAAAAGGCTCATCACAAGCCAGCAATTCACTGTCTCAAGGCAAGGTGGCCAACACCATCCTGGGCTGCATTAGGGAAAGCACTGCCAGCAGCCTGAGGGAGTGACACCACCCCTCTGCTGCTGAAGCCACACAGGAGGTGCTGTGTCCAGTTCTGGGCTTCTGGGGGCAAGAAAGAGATGGACATCCTGGAGCAAAGGGCCACAAAGGTGCTTAAGGGACCAGAGTGTCTTTTACTTGAGGTGAGGCTGAGAGAACTGGGCCTGGGGAAGTGAAGACTCAGGAGGTAATTTATCCATGTGTACAAATAGCTGATGGAAGGGAGTAAAGCAAAAAAAAGCCAGCAGTGCCTACTGACAGGACAAAAGGCAATGGACACAAACTAAAGCACATGAAATTCTACCCAAGATCAAGGAAAAAACTTTCCAGAGAAAGGGGTCAAATACTGGAACAGGTTGCTCAGGAAGATGGTAAAGTCTCCATCTTTGGACATATTCAAAACTCAACTGGACATCACTCTGTGCAATCTGCTCCAGCCAACCCTACTTAAGCAGCAGGGTTGCTCCAGACCATCTCAAGAAGCCCCTTCCAACCTCTGTGATTCTCTCAGGTCGGGTTTCAGAGATCACAAGTTTATATCTTGAGTGTCAGAGCACAAACTAGATGACAATAAAAAATACAGGATGTTGCAAGAAAATGCAGCAGGAATAAAAGCATCATGAACAGGCTACATATTGAGCTCAGACCTATTTTAACTACTGTACTGCTTAGTGTCTTATACACCATTCAAAAAGTGACTATTAAGTACCAAGGATAAGCTCCCCTTACTTGGAACAAGGGAACAGAGCAAGGAAAATGAATCAGCACTCTCTGGACAGAAGCTAGTATGACTTGAACTATAAAAAAGATGCAAACCAAAGCCTGTGTCATTCTCTGCTACTCTACACTGTGAGAACAGAAAGAAGATTCTTGTTTTCCTTAGCCAGAAGTCTCAAATAAATTCATTTCTGCAAACCTAAAGCAAAAGGAGTATGCTTCTGGAAGGCTGGCCAAGAGAAGCCAGAAATCCACACAAGCCATTAACAATCAAAGTCATTATCAGTGCTGGGAGGGTGGCACAGAGGAACACAATCATAAGAACAGGAACATAAATTTATATTTAAGTGTGCTGCCAAACAGGGGTTTTCAACTGGATTTTTATTATAATTCTTTCAAGCAAAGAGAGACAAGAAACCTCCTGTCAGGCATATTCCTTCAGGAGTTCACAGCTGGTGACTCCATGACTCAGGGCTTTTCAGCTCCTAACCACCACCACAACTGCAGAGCACTATGCTTCAGGTTTATTCAGTTGAACCTAATGAAACTTAGGTTTCTGCTAAGGAAAAGAAATTTATTCCACAAGCAGAACTTCACTTTTCTATTTAATGTCCTCTCAACTACATGCTTCAAATCCCCATGGTCATTTCACTTTCAGAAACACCTCTGCCCAAGGAAAGAGGAAAGCAAGATCCCCAGGGGGTTGGAATTCTGTCTTCTGTGATCTTCTGTTTGTGAATTATTAAACCTTGCCTGTCACTTTTGTTGACATTGTACCTCACTACAACAGGAAGCCAGTGAAATGTAGAGCAGCCATTATTCTCTCCTAGCAACAAAGGCAGCAGTTAAATAGCACGTGCTGTGCTTAACCCAGACCAGGTAACAAGACTCAAAATTCCCTGAAAACAAGTGCATCACCCTTGACAAGATGAGTTGCACTTGTCTAATAGTATTTCAAGTTAAAAATAGGGAAAGGAACATGAAATTTTCTGAACTGACACCCTAGAACTAATTGTAGACCTTTATTACCAGTCCAGTTTTTATTTTTATTTTAGAAAAATCAAAACGAAAAGACATTACAGAGCCAGAAACAGCAAAATGTCATTTAGATCTCAAACTAGGGACTTGGCAAGATGTTACGGCTAGATTTTAGTTCTTGTTCTTTTTTTGCCTCAGATACCACATAAGAATGCAAAGTCAGAAGGGAATGTAGAAGCACCCAGACTCCTATAGCAAGAACACAGGCAGTTACCAGTTCAAACATCCCACAGAGTGTTTTAATGAGCACTCAGAGTTGGCGTAAATGTTCTTGCAGAAGTCTAAGGCAACATCTCCAGGCATATCAGCAAATCCACTTAGAAGAGAATTCATCCCATGACCCAGTTACAACACACTTTTATTTTGGAGATCACTCAGCTGTGCCTCAGCAACAAGACAGAGTCTGGAGCTATCCCAGTGCAAGCCTGGTTGCAGAAAGTTTTCACACATACAAAGCCATAATTATGTTAAGTCAGTGCATTTGTCCCTCCTACAAATGCCACACTAACAGTGATTAAGAAAAATGAAATAAAATAAAGCAGAAGAGAAAAGTAGTGGCTCTCTCTAAAAAAAAAATGGGTCACCAGTCACCTAAATCCTAGGTGATAACAGATGGGAAGAGAGCTAACTAGAAACGAGAGATAATTCAAACAAGGTTCATCTCTAGGGTACCTCTTTGCAATTGCAAAGAGTGAATTTCAAATTGTCCTTGGAAATTATAGTCACACAGTTTTGCCTTTTCTCTCCTGCCACTGCTGTCTACATCACAAGTGAGATGACTCCTTCACTCACATTAACAGCAGCAGCATCAAATTGCAAAAGGTTTTCTTTTCCATTGAATCTGTACTCCAAGGAGTACATATCAACCACACTTATAAAATATTTACAGGGTTATCTCACTGTGGACAGATTTCTTCATTATAATGTTTCAAGCTGAAAGGGTTGAAGCAAACAGGATTCAATTCTCATTCATCTAAGGATAAGATTTGCAGAATTGTAAGTAAGTCCTGGCATTTAACAAACATTGCTTGTTAATTTTAAGAAGGTCACTGGTGGCTAAATAAAAATACCCAAGGACTAACAGAGATGCTGAGAGGCTTTTAAAAGGAATTTTAAACTTCACTGGCTTCTCTGGTTTACAAGTATAGCAAAAATAATTAGCAAAGTATTTTGTCTTTTTTCTCCTCAAAATCATCACTATGGTGCATTTATACAAAATACTCAAGCCCAGCAGGCATGGAGGTTCCTGACAACCTCAACTACATTCAGGCTTTTAAAATGTGGAAAGGGCTTTTGGCCAGACCACACTACTACTTTTGAAGTTTTCAACTTCCCTTCATCTGTGGGCTCTAAACATATTGAAGATTGAGCTCATTGTCAACAGGCTGTTTTCCTTCATTAACTTTTGGGAGACACTGAGGAAGTATCCCAGAGTTCCTGAGTTCACAAACTGAAAGCCACTAACTGATGCATGTCTGGGCTCCAAGGAAGCATCCAAATGAGGGCAGGACCACTGTAGCTGACATCCAGTTTTGTAGTCTCTGTAGACTCACTCAAGATTTTTGCCTCTTGAAAATTATGTTCCTCTTACAGTTCCTCTTACCTGCAAATGAGAAGCTGAAGCATCTTTGGAATGCATTGTGTGGGAAGCTTTAAATACTCCTGTATGCTCTGTGAGTGATTTGTGTGCAAAAGAACAAAGTCCATTGGTCTCTGAGATTCTAAAATACATACACTACCATAAGAAACAAGTTTCCTTCACAATATTTTAAAAGCTCACAGTGATTTAGAATTACTTTTACCTGAATGTTTCTACGCTACTAATTTCATGGTACATCTCCAAATGGACTTTCCCAAATAAGAGAAGGTCTAGCACTTATCA
The DNA here is from genome assembly GCA_013397195.1 of Hylia prasina. NCBI lineage: Eukaryota > Metazoa > Chordata > Aves > Passeriformes > Sylviidae > Hylia > Hylia prasina. The sequence goes on from VYXD01007970.1 coordinate 472,660, forward strand.
AAAAGCATTAAGACAGCTATGCCGTGTCTACGTGAAAGCCAAACTTTAAAATGAAGTTGAGCAATTTCAGTTGCAGCCATCTCCAGTGGAATAAAGTCTAACACAACACAGTATTTGCAAGTGACAGCCTGTGGATGGCCAAAATCCAAGATCTCTGCTGTCTATCCATTATCATGTAACCCACAGCACACTCACAAAACAATCTGCATTAATTTTTGACTGCTAATACCTGACTCTATTGGACTATTTATGTCCATCAGAAATCAAATACTTGCAATATCTTTATTGTGTATTTTCCCCTTGCTCAATAGTAAAGACATTCTACCTCCAGGGTGAAAAAAATGGCAAAAGCAAAAATGTTGCCAACCAGTTCTCAGGTACGGCTTCGTTAAGTTTTTATGTATCACATTTACCTTTTCTATAAAATCCACTGCTTCAAAAACTGGCAACTATTTTACCAAACATGAGTTCTCCTAACCAGACTACTGACTTCTGGATAATTTTACTATTTTTGTCTCAGAAAAAGAAGAATCCTCCTAAGAATACAGACATTTGTCTTCATCGAATTTATGACAGCGCTGATGAACACTCCAACTTCAGTCAGACTCCTAAAAATAACAAGCCTTCCAGATCTATTTTAAAACTATATGCTTCACTTTAGGTTCACATATTCTAGTTTTCTTACCTTAACCATGGGGACTAAGAAAACTAAAGAAATGGACGTTTCTTTAATAAACTAGGATGAGAGGGGAGCAGCTATCCCATGAACTGCCCTTATCTTTAGCCTGTTGCTCTGGGACACCCATAAAAGCACCCAAGACAAGTTTCTTAGCAAATTTCTTAGAAAGAAACTATGCCAATAGAACTGTTATCAGAAGAGCAGCATTATTTCCTGCAGCATCAACTCTGTCAGACTTAAAGGTCTACTGAGCAGGGGAATTTACACGTATCTGGACATCATTTCCTTAAAAATTGTTTCCAGAACTGCTAGACAACCCGAGGCCTTTCAAGTCTGCATAAAGAAGTAGTCTAACATTCCATAGCATATTTGGTGGACCAAGCAATTACAATGAACTCTACTGTTGCTTTTCATCCTCCTTAAATTACCCAATGTAACCATGTATGTAATAAAAAATGATGTTTCTCTTCTACACTGTGTTCATTATCATTCAACTATAACTACTTTAGGTTTCTCTCTTTACTTGATTTACTTCTTCGTATCCAGAGGCACAAAGATAAATTTTCCTGAGGTTTTTGCAATCACACCAATTCTGCCAAAACCCGTTTTCTCTGCTTGCCGGTATATTCACATTTAATTTCACTTAATTGCGGTTTTGAGCTACTTAAGTGTCACAAGCATAAAGTCTTTCCAAAACCGCTTCTCCATAGTTCACAACTATTTTTCCTGTTACATCAGCTGAGTTCATTTCAGCTATTCGTCCTCTTTTTCCTTGTAAAGGCACACAGAGAGTGATGCTAAATACCCAGGGGGCTTCATTACGAGCGGCAGAGCAGCTGAGTAACACCGCGAAAACGCTTCACAGCAGCGCCTAGAAACCAAGAGCGGACCGAGACACAACAAAACCGGTTTAATCTAATAGTATCCAGATGATGCACGCCAAGGTTGAAGAGCGAAGCACATAAAACACACCCGCACGTAAAACAGCGGCACGGCTGTCGCCCGCCCGCGGGACGCGGGCGTTACCGGGGCAGCGCCGACCCGCGTGGCCGCTCCGCGCGGCTCCGCC
>VYXD01007970.1:474479-489383 GCA_013397195.1 Hylia prasina
CTCGGAGTAGAGGGCCTGGCTGAAATCGCGTCCCCTCTTCAGCCCCCGAAGCGACATAGTCTGTTCGGGCGTGTCCTTGCACGCAGCAGCGTGGCTGCTCCCGCCAGGTCAGGTGTGGGCCTGACTCCTCGAGAGTTCGATGTTTGTCTTCACCAGGATGTCTGCAGCGCTCAGCGTCCCTTGCTCCCGCAGGTACTTCATTATGTGAGGCCGCCGTCTCCAGGTGACTTTCACTCCATACTCGTGCTCGGGAGTGTCTGTAACCAGTACTGCTGCCGCCTCCCCTCTCTCACAGGGATCAATACCAAATGCCAGCTCTTTTTCTGGATGCCAGGCAGGACTTCTTTGTGACAGAGTGTTGCAGCATCTCCCATTACTTGGGGAAGGAACTTGTGCAGCGTCTGCATCTGGTGGTGGACTAAGGACTTCTTGTTCCACAGGGTGGGGAGCAGGCTGTCCACAGTTCTCTGGACTCCTCACCTGGATGTTGGCATTTGCTGCTGTCCCCTTCTCAGGCTGGTTGTGAGAGCATTGTGGATTCTTTCTCAAGCTATTTGGATCATCCAGCGGAGGGACTGCACGTCCTTCTGGAGTCTCAAAAGTTAAAGGAGGAAATCTGCAGGCTACAGCTCCTCCTGCATGAAATGAGCTGTGGTTGGCATCTCGATTACGGGGCTTGTGAGGCCCACGATGCTTCTTCTTCTGGCATGCTTTCAGCAACACTGACTTAGTTGTGTCAAATTGTGGGCACACCTGAAGGGAAAGACATAATAATAAGATTATTATTAAAACCCCAACCCTTTTCTCCAGACAAGTAGTGCCTACCTGATTCTACTTCCCCACCTTTTTTCAGTGTATTCATTGAGTAATCTGTTCTGCAGCAGAGCAAATGAGTCATTAACACAGCTGCTATGCATGAGATACCTCTGAACTTCAACATCATGTTCTGCCACTCTTCTCTGGAAAGTCACTGGGGTGCAAGTGAGCTGTTCTCTGGCAAATCACAAAGAACTCAAGATACGGATTTTAAAGGAAATCTAAGTGGTGTCTACTCCTGTAACCTCTACAGATTTAAGAAAGTTCAGAATGGACTCTTTCTTTCTGTGTCTTAGCATAACTCAAATAGATTCAAAGAACTAAATCCTCAGCCTCCCCAAAGAAGTAGAAGCTGAAATGGGAGACAAAAAGATTAAAGAATGCCCACTTAGCTCAATCCCCTTAGATTACGTTAATATGGTGTTCAAAATATTCTCCCAAAACATCTTCGTTTCAAAACATAGTTAAAGTCTGTATTGTGGAGTAACAGATCATCCAAAATGCACTTCTACAAACAGCTTCCTATAGAAGAGATGGTCCAAGCTCAACAACCTGTATTTCTTTGAATGATTCTGGACTCGTACTCAAATTCTGGAAATCCTTTTATTACAGTGCTCTTTGTCTTCCTGGTTACCAATAGAAGAGTCAGACTTTCAGATTCCAGTTTGCTTTTCCCAAGAGCACACCAAACTGAGTTCTTGCTACACTAACTACAGATCTCCTTCAGGATTCTTAAGTTACTTTATAGTTCCTCAAAACATTGAGTGCAATTTAACAAAGCAATTGTCTGAGGTACAGCTGAACTGTTTGAATGCAAAGCCTTTGTGCAGGAAAAGAGAAGTGATTCTGCAGTAATTGCATCCTAGCACGTGCTTAACATAGTCCCTGATTTTAAGGATATGGCTTCCTGCCTTCAGAGAACATCTAGGGTAGGTTTTACCTATGCAGGAACCTAGCAGTGGAAAAGGTAGATAATGCCAAAAAGAGAGGAGCAGAAAATCAGTTTCCATTGAAACAAGTTGACAGACACTCTGCAGAGGATGCTTCCAAAAGTTACAAACCTACCACAATCTCCAAAATGAAAAATATCTAGCAGCTTCAGTTTCAAACAAATTTTAGAATCATTGTATTCTTGGAATCAAAGAGCTACTGATATGGATGTTTCCACCTCTTCCAAACAAAATCTGTGCTTATTCACAACAGTTATTTTATGTTGCAGCAGCCCTCTTATTACAGGGTAAAAATGAGCTGAGGCACAATTTTCTTCTGAAGCAGCATAAAAAGGGTCCTGGTTTATTCCTCTTCACACCTTAGTCATCTTAACTCCAACTATTCACTGACTCTGTAGGCTCCTATTGTGGGTTTCCCTTGCAGTATCTGACTGCTGGTTATTTCCTGCTAAACTATGAATGCGTGTATTGGTTTGGAGACTCTGAATGCAGCTTTTACCTGGCTAGGCTATAACTGCAGGTGGTTCCAACAACAGGCTCTAACTGCAGACCCAGACTGACCTCACAGCAGTGATTCTTTCTCCCCAGGGTCCTGCTTCCTGAATCTCTGCTTCATGATCCTTAAGGTTCCTCCCCTCCCCAGCTACCCCACTCCCTTTTATCTCACTCATCCTTATTGGATATGGCTGTTACTCATGAGGGGTGAAGCTGTATTGGTTAATTAACACAGCTGTTTCTTATCAGGGGTGAGGTCACCTGTATTCCCTTCTACAATTTTACTTAGTGATTCAGAAACCATAGCGCTAACTGCCTCAAGCAGATACAAAAAAAAAAAAAAATTAAAGAGGAAAAAATTGAAGATGTTCTACTTCAAGGTTAAGGCATCACAAAAATGCCTGCAGGTCAACAGGAACAAAGGAATGTTTCATGCAGGTTTGAAACCACACTTCCTGAGCTTGCTTTGTGGTGAGTGGAGTCAAGCAGCAATAATGTTTAAACAGAGCTCCCCTAGGTGATGACTACTGTTGTATAGGAACAGTCTGTCTTTGCTGCAACTGTTTGCTTAAAAAAAGGTAAATCTTTACATTACACGATATAAAGAGTATTTTAGGACACTGCAAACAGTCCCAAGAAAAGGAAGATTAGTATGGAGAGAAACTATTCAAAACACAGACACGGAAAAGGGGGCAGGTTAGAACAAATTATTCTGAAGTGAAAACCTATGTTTCCTAAACTTAGCAGTGTCAGATTTAAACAAAGCACCCAGTACTTTAACATGTAACATTCAGAGTTCAGCAGTTATTTCTAACAGCAAGCCAATAAGAAAAATCTCCCCTGATGTTTATTATGTGCAGGGTTTTCATTTGCCAAGGAAAACAGTGTTTTCCTGATGGAAATTATTTTTCTAGAAGACAAATATTCATTAGTCAGTACACACTGCACACAGTTTATGTCTTCAAGTAACCAAGACTGTAGTGCTTATTCTTAGAATGTGAAGCAACTCAAGTATTTATTTATGCTTTAGACTGATAGAGGGAATTCAGGACTGGGCTACTAATTTTCCATATCCAGAACAGATAACTTTCTGTTGAGATACAGAGGAGAAGCTTGAAAACTGCTGCAGTGGGACACAGGAAGAAAGACAATTTATACCAACCCAGGCAGCAGAGGAGCTCTGGTCCACAGGTTTTGTAGGCACACGTCTGGGATTTTCAGCCAAATGCAATGGAGTTTCGTAACAATGGATGGGTCCTGCCCGTGGCCTCTCAAGGAAAATCAGCTCGGCCTTCCTGGTCTTGTGGGTCTTCTTTGGAGGCATCAAAAAGTGTGGTAAAACTACTTAAAAACCTCATGATGCTTGTTGGAGCCAATTGAAGAAACAGGGAAGTACCCTGAGGAGGTGCTAAAGTGCTCTTGAATCTGTAGAAGGCAAGTAAATGGATGTGAAGACAGACTTGTTTGGAAACCTCACAGGTAGTTTTTGACAAAAACAAAACATTTATGTAACAGCACAGTGTACACACCTCAAGGCAGACTTTTTCCCAACAGTAGTTCTTGAACTTTTTGTTAATTTTCAGGTAGATTTAGAAATGCACTGCAAGAATGGGAGCAGTTGACCTACTGATCCAGCTATATCAAGTCAGCTGTCAAAAGAAAAAAAAAAATAATCAAAAACCTTATTTCCTTTTTTTTTCAATTCAAAGTGGTTTGTAATGCCAATGTCACCTTTCCTGTGAAGAAATTCTTCTAATGCCCAACCTAAACCTCCCCTGGTGCAGCTTAAGACAACATCCCCTTGTTCCATCACTGGGAGCCTAACAGAAAAGGCCAACCCCCACCTGGATACACTCTCCTTTCAAGCAGTTGTAAAGAGCATTAAGGGCTCCCTTGAGCCTCCTTTTCTCTAGGCTGAACATCCCAGCTACCTCAGCTCTTCCTCATCAGACCTGTGCTCCAGACCCTTCACCAGCTCCGTTGTCCTTCTCTGGACATGCTCCAGCGCCTCAATGTCTTTCCTGTCGTGAGTGGCCCAAAACTGAAAACAGAACTCAAGCTGTGGTCTCACCAGCGCCAAGTACAGGGACAATCCCTGCCCTGGTCCTGCTGGCCACACCATTGCTGATGCAGGCCAGGTGCCATTGGCCTTCTTGGTCACCTGGGCACAGCTGGCACATATTCACCCAACCTGACTTATCGTAGATCAGCACAGACAAGGAAATTCGATGACTTTGCATGAGAAATGTATGAGACTGCAACAGCCTGACTGCTTACCTAAGTCGCAGCGTGCTCAGGGAGTCCCGGGGCCGCGCCTGGCCCGGTGCAGCCGTGACACACACGTTAAACGGTAGAGCTCCGTAGCTCTTCACCAGGAGTCAGCGCAATGCCGGCGGCCCGGGAGCACGGCAGGACTCGCAGCCGCGGGTAGCATGGTTGAAGAGAGCTGCCGGCACTGTCCCAGCGGGGGCGGGAGCAGCTGTCCCGGGACAGGGACGGGGCGGGCAGGTCAGTGCGATCCCGGAGCGACCCGGGCCCTGTCGCGCCCGCACATCCGTATCCCCCGCGGCCACCGCCGATTGGCCCAGCCTGGTGATGCCCCGCCCCCTGCGCGCCGATTGGTCCGGCCCTGGAGGCCCCGCCCCCCGCCGCTCACTGGCGCAGGCCGGCACGTGACTGTGCCAGCGCTGCGCCGGGCGCCAAATTCAAACCGGGGCCGCGCCGGGAGCGCCGGGGCCGCCGCCGCCGCCCCGCATCGGCCCTGCCCGGCCGGGCAGCTGGTGAGTCGCGACCTGTGCCCGCCACGGTCCTCTAGGGCCCCTGGCAAGGGTCGGCACCTCTCGGGGGACCGCGCTAAGAGCACCGGGCGGCCAGGAGAGGGCAGCGCCTAGGTCCGGCCCGGGGTGGAGGGCCCCGCGGGAGCAGGTGGCGAGGGCGGCAGCGCAGGGGCTGGAGTGGGTGATGAAGGAGCTGGGAGCGCTTTGGCGCGGCCCTCCTTGCCTCTGGGCCCGCACGGGCGGTAGCAGTTCCAGGCCTCCTTGGGAAGTGACGCGCTCCTGGGAGGAACGCAGCCTATGGGAGGCTGGCTCAGGGACCTTCTTTTGGCGCTGTCTTACCGGGATCTCTCCTTAAGGGGGTGGAGCAGATCGCAGAGGGCCATGCTTGTGCCAGAACCCGCGTGGAATGATCGCAGGGCTGCTCCCTGTACATAGGGCATCAGCTCAGCTTGTTATCTGCTGGACTCTGCTTTCTATCAGTGTAGGGGATTCTTACCGAGAATTTTCTCGTTTACTTGCTGACCCCGTCAAATCTAGCAACGCAAAAGGCCTCTTTTTTTGATACTTGTTTCTATCCTGCTTGCCATCTCTCATGATAAACAATAAGAACAATTTACATATTGTTGTGGTATACTTTGCGGAAAGGCACAGGCTCCGCTGAATTCCTGATGGCATTATTAGCAGTATTCTCACAGCAGTATCTCTGAATTTTATTTTCTCTGCTTCCAGCTTTATAATCTAAACCACCTGTTGTCCAAAAGTTTGATATCTAAATTTTATGCTGGCCAATGATGAATTTACCTGGTTCTTGACAGATCAACAAAGGGAATTAGCAGCACATTTACTTGATGTCTATCTTAAAGCACCTACTTCTGCTGCATTTATTGTGTGCCTTTGTAGTGTTCAGGATAATCGCTGCCTCCCAGGTCTTAAACTACCTGTAAATTCCCTTTTCATTTGGGTTGTGTAATCTGCTGTTTAGAGCAATCAGTCATGCTATTTCTATATTCTGCCTTCCCTCCCCTCCCTTGCTGGCTGATGCTGGTCAAGTCACATTATAGCTAAGTCTTTCTGTAAAGAACATACACACTTTGCTCATTATTATGTACTTAACGATGCAAGTTATCTACTCTGCAAACCTCTCTCCCATTCCACTTACTCAAGGTGTGGGTTAAGGAGGTGCAGTATGATTTTTCAGCAGCTCTGTCAGCCTTATTAAATGCTTTCAATTTTATTTTCCTTTTGTGTTTCTATCTTTGTAGCAACTGCTGAGGATGTGTGCTCTGTGGGAGGTCTTGAGACGATTTGCTGCACCCTTTATGTTGTACCTTTTGTTTTGCAGGATTTGTTCCTCTCCCTTTCAATGGAGAGTGACAGTGTAGATCAATAATGAGGACCAGCCCTCGCAGACCCTTAATTCTCAAAAGACGGAAACTGACCCTCCCACAGAATGATGAATCCAGTACTTCAGCAAGAGATGAGAACAGAGGTCAGGACGAAAAGGCTCCTAAGCAGGAGCACAAGCAGGAAGACCAACACAACAGACAACCCCAGGACAAAAGGGGCTGCAACCTGCAGAAATTCCCAGCAGGAATAAAGATAATTGACCATCCTACAATGCCCAACACGCAGGTGGTGGCCATCCCTACAAATGCTGATATCCAGAGCATCATAGAGGCATTGACAGCAAAAGGAAAAGAGTCTGGCAACAATGGACCCAACAAGTTCATTCTCATTAGCAGTGGGGGCACGTCCCGTTCAGCAGGTCCAGCACCATCACAGCATCTCCCATCAGAGAAGAAAGCCAGTGCAGCCTTCAAGGCTGCAGAGAGTCAAGAAAGAGAGAAGAATGTTGCACAGACTCCTGGTCTTGCAGGCAGTACAGCGCTCTGGCATTCAGGAGCTGATCCTGTGGTTGGACAGGAACAGGAGACCAACAGTATGTAGCATTTACCTGGTTTTTCGTTTGGGTTTTTTTTTTTGTCCTGACAGACAAAGAGATGTGAAATGGGCCAAGGAGTGCAGCACTTGCATCTTGGTATGCAGTAATTATTGATATTTTGTTAATTACAAAATACCTATGGATTTGATTCTAATAATCTACATAGCTTTGCATATGTAGTGAAATGCGAAGGACTATAGTGGACATATTTTTTTGGTGGAAGACATCTGAGCTTCTGACTTAGGTTTTGTGCTAAGTCTTTCTATTTCTTGAAGTACTAGATCAACATTGTCCTGTTTTGGTTGACAACAATAGTCTGGTTTGAGTGTTTGTTTTTAAGGTTGCAGCTCTTTTCAGAAATTGGGTAACTACACATGAAATCAGGAATTCAAGGTGAATTCCTTCCACAATGTTAATGTTGCAATACCATCTTTTAGGAGTGTGACTGGTGCCTTCCTTTTGATGGCTGAGATGAAGGGGTAGCAAGGTTACTGGTGAGAAAGCAGAGTTAAGAGGGGAAGGCTGTGTCTGTAACCTACCTGGGCTTCAATAAAGCCTCTGACACTGTCTCCCACAGCTTTTCTCTCCTGGAAAAGCTGGCAGCCCATGGCTTGGTCAGGTTCACTCTTCACTGGGTTAAAACTGGCTGGATGGCTGGGCCCAGAGAGTGCTGCTGAACGTGCTGCATCCAGCTGGTGGCTTCTGGGGTTCCTCAGGGCTGGGACCAGTCCTGTTTAATATTTCTATCAATGTTCTGGATGAGGGGCTTGAGGGCGTCCTCACTAAGTTCACAGATGACACCAAGTTGGACAAGAATGTGGATCTGCTGGAGAGCAGGAGGGCTCTGCAGAGGGATCTGGACTGGCTGGATCCATGGGTCAAGGCCAGTTGCATGAAGTTCCATAAGACCAACTACCAGGTCCTGCAGTTGCATTGCAACAACCCCAGGCAGTGCTACAAGCTGGGGGAAGAGTGTCTGGAAAACTGCCCAGCAGGAAGGGACCTAGGGGTACGGGTCAACAGGAGCTGAACATGACCCAGCTGTGCCCAGGTGACCAGGAAGGCCAATGGCCCCTGGCCTGCATCAGCAATGGTGTGGCCAGCAGGACCAGGGCAGAGATTGTCCCCCTTTACTTGGGCTGGTGAGGCCACAGCTTGAGTTCTGTTTTCAGTTTTGGGCCACTCACGACAGGAAAGACATTGAGGTGCTGGAGCATGTCCAGAGAAGCACAACAGAGCTGGTGAAGGGTCTGGAGCACAGGTCTGATGAGGAAGAGCTGAGGGAGCTGGGGATGTTCAGCCTAGAGAAAAGGAGGCTCAGGGGGATCTTATTGCTCTCTACAACTGCCTGAAAGAAGGCTGCAGAGCAGTGGGCATTGCCTTCTTCACCTGGGCAACAAATGACAGGAAAAAAGGGCATAGCCTGAAGCTGTGCCAGGGAAAGTTCAGATTGGACATCATGAAGAATTTCTTCTCTAAAAGGGTTGTCAAGCATTGGAACAGACTACCCAGGGAGGTTTGGAGTCACCATCCCTAAAGGTGTTCAAGAAACAACTGGATGCTGCAGTCAGTGCAGTGGTCTTGTTGATAAGGTGGTGTTTGGTCACAGGTTGGACTTAATGGTCTTAGAGGGCTTTTTTAACCTAAATGATTCTGTGATTATTATGTGGGCTTGTTATCCCAACAGGCAGTGGTGAGACAACGAGCTCTCTGTTGGACAACAGCCTCACCAACATCCAGTGGCTGGGGAAGATGAGATCCGATGGGCTAAATCCCTCTTCTGTGAAGGAAGACACGGAGAAGGAGAATCAGATACCTCTGCGGGAAAAAGTCAAGGTAAATAGGAGAATACAAGAGTGTGTGCTAAAACTTTTGATAAATAAGTAATCTATGTGGATCAGAAGACTTGCAAGAATTAGGCATCATTATCTCTAAGTAATATGAGTTTAACCTTTACTGATATGAATAGCAGAACCCAGAGGATCCAGGGATGTTCCATGGACCTTCTTGTCAGCTTCATGAACATTCATGTATCACCCCTTCTGTCTTTCAGACTGAAGAGGAAGCTGCTGCTATCCCTACTGCTGCTGTGTCCTCCTCATGGCAGGATTCAGTGTCAGAACGACCTCCTTACTCCTACATGGCCATGATCCAGTTTGCCATCAACAGCACGGAGAAGAAGCGCATGACCCTGAAGGACATCTATACCTGGATTGAGGATCATTTCCCTTATTTTAAACATGTAGCTAAGCCAGGTTGGAAGGTAACAAGCAGGCTCTCAAGTTGCTGTGGGTGATGTTACATGCCTTCTGGATCAAAATGAAAAGTTGTTCCCCAGCCTGCAAAGCAAGATGGAAGCTCATTTAAACATTCCACCCCAAATACACTCTCATTCCAGATGTTCACCATACCACCTGTTGTATCCCTTGCCTCCTCCTACTTAAACAAGATCATGGGATGTTTGATCACTGGAGTGAGAATAGGGATCTCAAGAGTACATAGAATAAGAGACTGATAACAGGGTTGGCTGGGTATGCTGTGAATATGAAAGTTTGGTGTTGCTGCACTTTGGAATGTAATCCCTCTGCTAGGGCAGCCATGTTTGAGGTAGGCCTTGCTGTGCTGACAACAGAACTACTGCTGTTCAACCTCCTCCTCACTCCTTTCTCCCCAGAACTCCATTCGGCACAACCTGTCCCTTCATGATATGTTTGTCCGTGAGACGTCTGCCAATGGTAAAATCTCCTTCTGGACCATTCACCCTGATGCAAACCGTTGCCTGACATTGGACCAGGTATTTAAGGTGAGTTGCCTCATGCAAAGAAAATGGGACAGGCTATGCAGTTTCTAAATGCCACACTAGCCTGATGCACCTTATTGTAATGGTAAGGTCAAGCTGCTTTGACATCAGCCACTTTGTAGAAGCTGATTCAGTCACTTCACTTGACAAATAGACAAGCTCTGCACGTAAAAGAAAAGGTGCTGTTGCTGTGCTTTTGACCTGGAGCTTCTGTGGGATGTGTTTATTCTTCACATGCTGTGCCAAATATAATAGTCGGGTTGTTAGACTTTTTCCATGCCCCTGATTCAAATTCCTAATGAGAAGCTTTCCACTGAGGCCAGCCAGGTGATTCTACACTGTTTGATAAGTCAGTCATAGGATGGAATTGTCCTAGCCCAACTAGGTATTTTAGGAGGGAAGTAGAGCTTGGGAATGTTGTGTTCTCTGCAGTGGGTGGGTCAAATTAACTTTTGTTTGCTCAGATTGTACAAGTTGGAAATGTCCCATTTGTGTCCCTCTTTGGTTGATAACTTCATCCTAATTTCTTTCCTGCTCAATGCCTTCTGCCACCAGCCGCTGGACTTGGGGTCACCAACATCGCCTGAGTACTCTGAATCAGTAAGAATTACCATCTGGCTCGGGGCTTGATCTTCCATTCTCTTCTTACCAGTCACTGGAGGAAAGGACAACATGCTTGGGGAGGGGACTGGGTCACTGCTGCATCCACTCATACAGCTCCATGCACACCCTTTGTGGGGAGAGGGGTCTAGCCAAGGGTTGACTGCCTTCAGATGGCACAGTCTCTCTCTGGCCGGTAAAGCTGGACAGCTCTGAGCAACTTGGAAGTCCACTGCTGAAGTAGGCTGCAATGGACACCAATAGGAGTCAGAGAATAAGCCCAAACAGATTTCTGGTAAAATCATCTCCATGACAACAGTTCCAATATGTTCTGGGGCTCAGATGCAGAGAGAATAGGATCTGTCTGTACTCCTTTTTCATTTTGGAACCCACTGCATTGTGACTCTTGGAAGGATGAACCGTTTTGCCGTTGCTTTTGCATTCAGCAGTTTTAACAGTGATAGATTTGGAAGCATCCAGTCAAACACTTTTCTGTCACAACCTTGTTGTGACCTTCTGCTACAACCTTGGCCTTCTTTCCATCTGCTCAGAATTCTGATCTCATTGTGGCCTCTGCTATTCCATTTGAACACCTATCTGGTTTGTATAGACATCCATTATATAATAAAGCCATCCTGTTCATTGTTCCTCAGGCACTGAGGATGCCAAAACCAGCTCACTTCTGCAGTAGAGTCTACAGCTGGAGCAGCTCTGTCAGCTCTGTCATGTCATCTCTTTTTCTACACAGCTTGTGGTGGGCAGCTGGCTTTGGGATGGATGGCATGGCTGCAAACCAGCAAGGGGTACAGACCTAGAGCCAGCCTGAGTGCTGGATGCCAACAGCTGCTCTCTCTGCATTAGTGCAGCACAGACCTTTGGTGTCACAGTTCTCAGTGAGGCAGCAGAATAAATGTCGATTCTTTTCTTCTAATCTCTCTCTTTTCTCCTCCTCCTCTTACTTATTTCACCATGACTTCAGCAACAAAAGGGTCGTCTTCCAGCTCCTCTGAAGAACGTGGGAAGCAAAACTGAACCCCAGAATTCACGTAAGTGTCCACATCAGTCTAGGCAAAAGAGAATCAATCCAATAAATCTGGGGCACTCTTTCTGATTTCTGTAGCAACACAAGTGGAATGTGTTATCCTGGTTTGCCAGCTTTTATGCTCCTTACTGTCAGGTTTGAAATGGAAAGCAGTATTGTTGTGTCTGAGAGATGGTGGGCATTGGGCACTCAAATGGAGTGAGAGCCTCAGCGTGAGGGGTAGGATTTGCATGAAAAGTTGTTTTCTTGTTCATGAGGCTTCTGGCTTTGTATTTGTATCCTTAAAAGTAGCAGAGAAGGCAAGTGGTCTGATCAAATGTCTCTTTTGGGGTGTCTAGAAAGACTTTCTGTAAGGCGCATGGGTTTCAAGAGGTAGCAGTGGAGAATAGCAAAAGTGAGTCCCTTCTTTTCCCTTCCAGGCCGAAAAATGAAGCCTTTGCTTCCTCGTGTCAACTCCTACCTGGTTCCAATCCAGTTTCCTTTGAGTCAGCCTCTTGTCTTGCAGCCTTCCATGAAGGTTCCTCTGTCCATGGCACAGGGAGCATCCCTTAACAGCTCGGAGACTTTGCAGAGCAATAAGCGTGTGTGCATTGCTCCAAAGGTTGGTTTCTTGTTTTCTGAGGAGTTTTGAGGTGGTTAGTGTGGTTCTCTTTTTTTTTTTTTTTTTAGTGGGGCAAGGAGGGGGCTAGGGAGGGTGTGGGGATTTTTTAAGGAGGAGTGTGTTTGTTTGGATTTCTTTGTACTTTCTTTTTTCTATATCTCTAGACTTCAATGAACCTTTTCTTCATATGGTTCCTTTGTACATCTTTACTAGGTGCTCTAAAACTCCAAGCTCTATCAAGGAGCTAGCCAGTGATAATCCTTGCTATCTTTTACTGTCTCTAGGCTGACTACTACCTGCTAGTTTATTTGCTCTAAGGATGTTTCTATAATTCACTAGAGGAAGGGGCTCTATGGCTCGGTCAAGACAACTTTTCTTTACTGCTGGGATGTGAAGAAAGAAGAATGGGAGGAATGGCTTTGTTCTGATCCTAAAGCATTCATATTTTTGATAGCTCTATAGACAAGTAACAATAAGGAACTTCTGAAAGAGAATATATTTCATGTAGTCTCCTTCCCGGAGGATTTCCATATCTGCTGTTTGCTAATTCTGTTAAGTTCAGTCTTCTGGGCTCAAGAGAAACAGCTATTAAACAGATCTTTGTCTTGGCATCTCACTGACTGCTCGTGTATGCTTAAACATTGTAAAGCTTAGCTTCTTCCATCCTGTCTAACCATAATCCTGTTTTCCTTTATATGCCTGCTGCTTTATGTTCTCTCCAGCTATGATTTATCTTTCTCCTGTGCTCTTTTTCTTTTGATAACCTCATTTTTTTTTCTCTTCCTTTTCCATGGTTTCTGGGAAAGCTGTCCTCATTCATTTTGTTATTCCCATTTAGGTAATGTAAGAAAAAAATCAAAGAGGTTATATTTTTTCCAGAAATATTCAGCTCTCTTTCTGCCTGTACTCCCAGAAGTTCCTTAGAGCAGGAGTGCTCTGAAGGGTATGACTTTCAGTCACTTAGCTAGAATCCTTCCCATGTGATCCTTAGGCTTCTTTTTATCAACATCAGAGATCAATCTCAGTCTGTTATAGTCACTGCTTCCTGAATATCTTCCTCTCACCCTTTCTGCTGACCTTAAATGCCAGTCTTTCTTTTGTTTCCACTGTTATTGGGGTTTTTGGGTAGCTTGGATCCTTGCTTACTGACTGTGCGTCACCTGTTTCATTGTAGATGTCACTGTCTGCAGAAGAGTCACCCTCTTTACCCACGGCTGCTGTCAAGGAGGAGGCTCAGTGTGATGAAGGTTTATTTTCCCCAACCCATTCCACACAGGAGAACAGCTCCCAGCCTGGTGAGGAATTGTCTTCTTTCCCTGAGGGTTTCCGTATAAAGGAGGAAGAAGGCTCCCAGCTGGATCCCTGGCTGTCCCCATTTGCCTCAACCGTAACGGTCAAGGAAGAGCCAAGCTTGTTCCTCCCAGACTCTTCCTCCAAGGAGAGGAAACAGTTCACCACACTGAAGTCCCCATCTAAGGCAGTTTCTGACTCTTTAGTTATAAAGAGGAGGGAAAGGCGGGAAGTGGGCAGATCCAGAAGGAAACAACGCCTGGCACTGCCTTGTTCAGAAGAGCCTGTCCTTGTTTTGCCAGAAAGCAGCAGCTTTGACCCTTTCCGGTTAGGGGCAGACTGTCCCTTCCCCCAGGAAAACCAGCCCCCTGAGAACGTATCACAGCTCAGCTGCTCACAGGGAGAAGAGGGGGCCTTTAAAACGCCAGTCAAGGACATCTTCAGCAAATTGCCCATTTCTTCCACTCCCAGCAAAGTCTCAACCACTACTACCCCTTCACTAGAGGGTGACCTCTGGAAGTCTGCTTCCTTAGCCAAGGGAAGTCATGAGCTGGACTTCAGTCCAGTGAAAACCCTTCAGTTGCCATTCACACCCCTCCAGGACAACCAGGACTTGCTGGGTTTTAGCAGCACACCCCTTAAAAATCCTCTCTTTGATTCTCCTCGAGAACTGCTCAATACAGAATCCAGTGACATGGTCCATGTGCCCCTCACCAGCTCTCCAGCATTTATTCGTGACACTTCCAAGCAATCCTCTGTTGAACTGACAGCCTCTGGCTGTACTGAAAATAGGTCATTCATGGAGGGCCTTATCCTGGACACTACCAATGACTGTCTGAGTCTCAGCAAAATCCTTCTAGATATCAGCTTTCCTGGCCTTGAGGATGAAAATTTAGGAACAGACATTAGTTGGTCTCAGCTCATACCTGAACTGAAGTGACCTGGCCTGAGGACTGAATTTGACTGGTTCTGATGTTACAGAAAGCACTCTTCTGAGATTCATTCATGTAATCTAAGGCAACTGCTTTTGACTAATTCCCATGGGAATTACTCATCCATAGGAATAGAGAGCATTATTGACTCCTGCTAAGCTGGAAGACAGCCCCATCAGCTGCTATGGGTTTCCTGTATAAGATGCTGTAGGCTTTGAGTGGAATAAGATGACAGAACCTCTCTAGCCTTGTGCTAGAGATAAGAATCCCTGGAGAGAGGCTATTATGAGAACATCCAGGTAGGCCCTGAGTGGCATTTACTACTCAAGATATCAGAGGAAGTCAACACACTCCTCACTACCATAGGAAAGAACCCTCCTCCTAGCTCTGTCCTTATCTCCCTTTATTTGTTCCCCTATTACTTAGTATCTTCTGTCTAGTTTTAATGCCTGTAAATACTGTACATTCCTTAAATTAGCCCTTAATTATAATAATAATTTTATTATTGTAGAGTTATGGAAATATTTGGCCTGGTAAGGGTTTGACCTAGAGTGTGCTGTCCATATGTTCACATCTCTTGTATTCTTCTATCCTAGTTAAAAGCCCAAATTTTTTTTTTTTTTTTTTTTTTTTTTTAAAAAACACATTGGTCTAATTTT
>VYXD01007970.1:489408-550396 GCA_013397195.1 Hylia prasina
CTTTTTTTTTTTTTTACCTTGTTTAAAACCCCTTTTTTTTTTTTTTTTTTTTTTTTACTTGAAAAACACATTGGTCTAAGTTGTTCTAAAGGTTGCTGGGGCAAAGATCTGAAAAATTGTCTATGTGTCACCCAAGTCAAACTGAAACAGGTTATCTGGACTGCAGCATAAAATCTTGGTTTGCCTTCCTTTTCCCAGGCTGGAATGGAGAAGAGCTTGGATGAAGCCATATAGCTCTTCTGGTTCCAGAGGTCTATTACGTACCTAAAGAACATGTTGCAGTTAGACAGACCTCTACTGAATGGTTAAAGCAGCCCTCATTACAGTCAGCAGTTAAGAATGTAAAAAAAGAACCTATAAAGGGAATGTTGGTATTTCCACTGAAAATTGACCTCTGGAAACACAAGGTATGTGTCTCTTGGTGCAATAGAACAACTCCTCCCAATTCTCTAGAACTTATGTCAAAGAAGAAATTGCCATGGCAAAGATCCAATCCTTCTGCTTGCAGACAAGTGATGACTCCTGTATCCAAATACTCAATAAAGCTTCTGTGGGAACACACCTGAGTGTTATCTGTACCACCCCCAGCAGCCTGCCAGGGTTGGCCCATAGCAGGAGCAACCCCTTCTTCTTATCTTGTGTGTGTGTACTCTGTGATCACTGAGTGTTGGCCAAACCACATTAGATTTAGTTACTCAACCCCCTGCTTCATATAACACACTTTTTCCTGCTGCTTATAGGTAAATCCTGACTATATAGGTCAGAAGCTTACAAACATCACAACAGCATCAGCAGACTGACTTCTGTATCTTCTAAATGCAAACCAAATATTGCTTGAAACTGTTTCTATCTTCCCCTATAAACGTAAAACCAGTTTTAGATGTGTGTGGTTTTCAGAACCACAGTTCTCCTGTGTATTTGTTACAAGTGATTTGCCCTCATAAAATGTTTCCAAACTTTGGTTTAATGGTTATTATTTCAGTTTTTCTGGGGTTACAAGGCTGCAGAAGGGGCCTGGTTTTGCACACTTTCTATTAGTACTTCTAACACAGCTGCCAACACTCAACTTGGCTTTCTCAAGGCATCCAATCTCCATTTCATCTCACTTTCTCCTGAGAAGTGTGCACACAGCTGACACCTGGGAGCTAACTAAGATCATGCCTCCAACAAATACTGAAATTTTCTTTTCCTTGGTGTCAATTCCAGGCAAGTGCTCCCCTGCTGTCCCTGTCAGCTGAGGTGCTTTGATGGCCACCTCACATTTTTATTTTGAACATAGTAGTGCCAAATTTTGTTTCACTTCTTGTTGCGTATTCCAGTAAGAGCACTGCTCAAGGGCAATTATATCAAAAAAGGTGGGAAGGACAACAGAAAAAAAATCCATTAAGCAATTCTACCTCTTGCTCCCAGAAGAGATGTCCCAATGTTTTGGCCAAACTAGCTTAAAGCAGCAGTTGGTGAGACAATCACAAGCTATGACTATTTCTCTCCCCTTACGTTTGCCTGCTACTCCACCTGGATTCTTTCCTTGTGGAAAGGCAATATCACCTGTCCCTCTGCAGGCTCAGTGTTACGTTTATAGTGTAGAGGTGTGATCTTGTCAGACGGATGCCTCTGTCCACCCTTCTGCAGTAAGAGCAGAGCCAGAGTTTGTGTCTTCTCATGAGCCCTAGAGCAGGAAGGCACAATTGTCCACACCCTATGCACAGCACTCCCAGGGTTTCTCTAATGTGCTGGAGCACCCCAGGACTGTCCTTCAGTTCTGATAATAGACAAACCTGTTTAACACCTTCTAGCCTGTAAAAACAAACCTTATTTAACGTTGAAAAATTAAGGGATCTGGGACACACAAATCTACAGGGAACCTACAAGTGCTGTGGATGCTCTGCTCCTCTGACAGCTCTGATACCTGGAGTGCGACAGATGCAAAAGAGAATGTAATTCCCTTTCATTGGTGGAGTGGGGTTCCTCCCACTATGTTTTGTCAGCTGAAGAAGGACTGGATGCCCCCTGAGATGAGGCAAACAAGGATGATTCCCACCTTTTTACTTTTGCAACCTGGCTGGTAGAGTAAAAACTTGATCGCTTCCCTATATGGAAGAGAAGATCCGGTGTTACATTGCAGAAATCTTTCTATAAGGATGTCAGGCCTTCATTTCCCCCAGAGGGCAGTCTAGCTCTTAACAAAGGTGAAAGTTTATTTTTCAGAAAAATACCTGACTTCCTCTTTAAAATGCACTATAGGCTCAGAGAGAAAAATGTGAGCTGGTTCCTGAACAGAAATAGTTTCCCTTCCCACTTCCCTTTTTTCGAGAAGAAGTGAGCTACAATTGGATAAAAAGATATTCAGGGTATAACTAAGTATTAGCTGCCTGAGATGAGGAAGAAAGTGTCCCACTTCACTACTCAGATTAGCTTCTTGCTTTCAAACAGTTTTAAGATGTCAAGACCATGAATCTGAGCTGCTGACACAGGTCAAATGACACATTTGTCCTTGTGTTTCAGTTACAACATTTCTTGGAAAAATAAATATAATAAAGACCAGTTACAGTTTACAGGCAATAGAGGCAAAAGATTATGCAAAGCAGAGTCTTTGCCACATCTCAAAATCTGTGGGAAGTCATATAGCACACTGATGAACTGTTTGCATACAAATATATAATCAGAATTATTTATCTTCTGTTGCAGCAGCACTCTTGTTAGAGGGTAGAAATGAGCCAAGACACAGACTTCTTGTTTATCACGGCATAAAAAGGGTCCTGGGTGATTCCTCTTTACAGCTCAGCCATCCTGACTCCAACTATTCACTGGCTATGGCTGCAGCAAGCTCCTGCTGTAGGTTTCCCTTGCAGCCTCTGACTGCTGTTTATTTCCTGCTAAACTATGAATGCATGTAGCGGTTTGCAGACTCTGAATGCAGCTTTTACCCAGCTAGACTATAACTCTAGGTTCCAACAACAGGCTCTAACTGCAGACCCACACTGACCTCACAGCAGTGATTCTGTCTCCTCAGGAGCATTCCTCTTCATGATCTTCTCATTCCCTCTTCCTCAAAGCTCCTCTTCCTTCATGATCCACCCCTCACCACCTACCCCACTCCCTTTTATCACACTTATCTTTATTGGCTATAGCTGTAACTCATGGGGCAGGCTGTATTGAGTAATTAACACAGCTGTTACCTGTCAGGGGCAAGGTCACCTGTATTCCCTTCTACAATCTTCCACATCTGTTTTTTGTTGTTGGTTTGGTTTTGGTTTGTTTCTTTGTTTGTTTTTTAATGCACCAAATTTAAAACCAGAAACATCTAATGATGTTATTTAAGAAAGTCAAGGAAAACAGCCAGCACAAATTATTATTGAACTAGTCAGACATGGATTTATGCTCCAATGCCTCCTGCTGGTCTCTATTACCTTCTCATGCATGTATAGGAGGCTGCTGCCAATAGGGCCTCTGTTTATTTAGCTGTGTAATTTGTAGAAGGTAGTTTTTCTGTACTCATCTGTGCTTACAAACAAGAGACTGGCTCATTAGAACCCTGACTGTTTAATGCCTGACTGTTTAATGGATGGACCAATTTTCCAACAGGACAAAAAAAACTCCTCATCTTCACTGGACTTTGGAAGAATCTCTTAATGTTGATATTTTTGATAGAATAATGTTTTTCATTACCGCTATGGTATCTTTTCTTGGTGGACTGTATTCTTCACATTTGATGTATTTTTCTATAAATTTTAATAAAGACAAAGTTTTGGTTAATATTATGCAACAGATCACACCATTCCATCTCAACTTTATACTTTTCTCACAAAGTAACATGTTTAGATTACTTACATGTTTTGGGTTTTTTTTTTATTTTGAATTCTGAGATTACTTGTTTGTCTATGCACAAAGCTATTTTGAATTGTGGAACTGTGTTTCAGCTTAAATCCTATTGTGTATATTGTAAAGCCCTGAAACACTACATTTAGTGTATTTTCCACTTTAAGCTTCACTTTAGGAAAGCTTCTGTTTGAAGCAGTTTTGCCTGCTCTCATGGTAGCCTCAAAGTTTTGGACAATTTGATATATTTAGCATCTAATCCAATTCCTCCATGAGGGGAAGAAAGGCCAGGAATGCAGCAGAACTGCCACCATAAAGCACATCCCTTGGAACTTGCGGGATCACTGAAGGTGCCTTCAGCAGCAATATGGTTTTCCAAGTAATGATGTCAATGACACAGAATGGTCTGATCTGAGAATCTGTAGCTAATTAGTTCCTGACAGTCTGCACTCTGCTATGCATACCCATGGGACTGGCATGCTACAGTGACAAGAGCTGTTTTGCTGTTTCCCATGGCTGACTCCCCGGTTTTATTTATTTGCTGTTTTTACTCAAATCTTGGAGTCAGGAGACCATGAGATAATCTCAGTTGCCATTTAAATCATGCCAAGGCCTTACCATCAAGAATGTAACAAACAGCTGGTGCACATACAAATGCAGCCTAAAGGCTAGGAAACCAAAGGAGTCCAGTATTTAAAATCAAAAATAAAATTACATTGTTACAGCAGCATTGTTATCCATCAAATCCCTGGGGTGATAACACATCACTCTGCCACTGCATGTGCATTGTGTACACAAAGCTTCCTCTGCACTACAAGTAATACTGTGCTGGGTATTCCATCATAAAATCCTGAATTGTCTGAGCAGAAAATAGCCATGCTGAATATCAGCCTCAGGTAGAGTTATTCTGCTGGGGAGGGAAGGGGCAGGGAACACAGGCAATGCAGTTCAAGCAGCCCAATTGCTTCTATAAATGAGAGCACAAGAATATTTTGCTCAGATTAAAAAACCCTTTGTAGCAAACCTTTTCTTGAAAAGACCTAGTGCCTCCTTGCTTTGTATGGATTTTTGTCAGGGTGTCCTTCTTGGCTTTGATGTTTCCCTTTTTATGAGCTGAGTGACAATTTTCCAGTTTTGGGCTGTTATAAACATTCTTTTAAAAAAAAAAATCTATTTCACATCCTTAGCAGAGTCAGCTGGCAACTAAAATCTGAGAAGAGATTTATTCAGTATAGAGTGTGCCCCAGCACAGACTTGCTGGAGTGTGTGGAGATTTATTCCTGAACTTGTTCTTTAAGACTTGCAGCAGCTGAGCATGGCAACATGAGCTTTCTTGTGTCCAAGGGACTTTTGCTGGCTGTAGGGAGTGAGTAATACAAGGAAAGATCTTGGTAAGAGGGAGATGTCTCAAAGAGTCAAATGGAGACAGGGTTCAGAAGACATCTAGGTTGGAAAATACCTTTAGGATCATTAAGCCCAACCATTAACCTGATACAGCCAAGCCCACAACTGAACCATGTCCCTAAGTGTCACAATCTATACATTTGAAATACCTCCAGGGATGGTGACTCAACCACTTGACCAGGAAGCCTTTTTCCAAAGCTTGATAAACCTTTCAATGAACAAATTTTTCCTAATATTAATTTCAAACCTCCACTGGCACAACTTGAAGTTGTTTGAGAGCATAAAGAAAGAGTCAAAGATTGGATAAGGACCACAGATTCAAGAGTCCTCAGGTTTAAGACTGGGGCAAAATTATTAGGTACCACAGAAAAGCATTCGAGATGTGAAATACTTATTTTTGGTCTTGGGTTTGCCTCTTTTACAAGGGATGGGCCCAGTGCCTTGCACGTAGCAGCAAGGAGAAAATACACTGTGGAAAAGGTGCCAATTCACTAAGCAGGACCCAAGTGCTGTCCCTGAAAAGCCATCCACAACAGGACCCTGACTAGAAAGATTTGCTTTGTGCACACTGATGCTTGAATGACTGCATTTCTAAATAAAAGTCTGCCTGAACAAGAGGACAGGAGGTGGGCTGCAACACCCTTTAGAGTGGCTGACTCCCCCACCGGTTAATTTCAGCAACTGATGAAGAACTTGACTGATCTCAACTGCTTTAAGGTGCAAAAGAAGCCATTTACAAACAAATAAAACAGGAAACATCACAATACACCTGGCAACTGCTGATAGGGAAGTTTTCCTGGCATCTGATGGGGACTCTGAAAGTAAAACCTGTCCTCAAAGGAAATGACACTGGAGGTGAAAACAGCCATCAGAGAGCTTCTTACCTTCCAAGGGCTATATGTGGGCTTCATTTTGAGCAAGGTGAGTTCTGCTCTGATTCTAATGTTAGCTGAGCACAGGCAAAAAGTGTATAGGTGATTGTCTTTTTTCTTTCCTCCTGTTCTTTTACATGAAAAAAAAAAAAAAAAGTTGTTATAGAAGCCCATAAACAGCCACTCAAAGCACCTTGCCAAGACTCTGTAGGTGGTTTTAGTAATAAGCCCACACATATGCATCCCAAATTAGGCTTTACCAGGCAACTCTAACTCTGGCTTTTACTGTTCAAGTATTCAGCTTTAGGGACATCCTCTGGAAGGAGCCTTAATGGTGTAACATTTTCATTATTATGTTTATGGCATTATATAGAGACTGAGAAAAAAGTGCCTGTGTTTGTGTCAAGTGCATTCTTAGCCTCAAGATAAGTGGATAATGGAAATATTGTTCTCCCTGTGGGTGGGAAGTGGAGGGACAGTGAAATGAAACAACTACACAGAGGAGAGACATCTTTGAGACTACACATTTCCAAGTACTCTGTTATCAGCCTTGAATGCATAAGTAGCCTTCATCTCAGGCTCTTGCACACTTTTTTGGGTAAGCATATTCCTAGCAGGAATTATCCTCTACTGTAAATCTCATGCTGAGCACAGAGAAGCTCTAGCATGAGTAAGACAGTTGCCATTGCTATGTGCATCAGTGGAAATGCACACCCGTGGAGATTCTTTCCCCTCCCGAAAATACAGCCAAAGCCTTCTGGTGGGATTTGTGCAGCTGTGTAATGGAAAGGAAAATTCTGTATTGCCTGCTGCAACTGTTCTGTGGCAATGATAACCATTCCAACCAAACAGAAAAGGCCCCTTTTTAATGCAGTTTAGCCCAAACAAGAAAATCAATACAGAAAGGACACAAATCATTATATTTATAAGTATATTATATTCATAATTGTAATGATCAAGAAATATTTATACAGCAGAGGAATTTCATATTGGACAACACTGTTCCAAGTTTGCCACAGTGCAACCATAAATCTATCCCATAGGGCAGATCACTACAGAGACTTGACCCTAAATTACCTAACTAAGGAAACCATTCTACTTTCTGACTGACCTTGCTGGCAGGACACTTTGCTGTCCAGCAGCCGAGCTAAACATTATGTACATCTGAGATGACATTTATCTCAAGGAAACTTGCCAGACTTACTCACAGATATAAATACTGCAACCTTTTACTTATTATTTCAAGAATACAAAGGTATTTTATTATACAAATAGACAAACTGGAGGGAATTCAAAGCAGAGGAACCTTTTCTTTTTCAAAGAATCTTTTTGAGAGATGGAAAAGAGAGAGAAGCATGCATGGTTTGCCTGAGTAAGGTTTGTCCTCTCATTCCTCCTCTGCACCATCTGTGCATCCACAGACTGCGCAGGCTGTGAGAATGCAGGAGAATGAGCAGAAAGTTGCCTCATTGTTATCCTGCAGTATCCACCACAAGGAATCTCCTGGCTTTGACACAGCTGCTACACCCAGGGTCACTTTTACACCCACTTGAAGCTTACACTACTACTGAGATGGTGCACTGGAAACTGGTGTACTGCAAAAACAACCTCTGTGCTGGTTACATTATGTGGGGGCTATTGCTGAGCTCTGCAAGCGCCCAACTTGTCACAAAAGAAATGTAAAGCTCTCCATCTACAATCCACCCTCCCACCTGCACTGTGTCAAATCTCAGGAGGACAAAATAATGGTTTCCAAACTGTTGAAAGAGAAAAATTCAAAGCTGAAAAGAAATCTCTAAGAAAGAGAAGCAACCATTAGAAGTTGCAAGAGTAGCAGGAGAATATTTTAAAGAGGAATTATTAGACTAGGTAAAGCTTCCCAGAAATGAGATACAGGGAAAATCTCTGGCAGGAGAACCTCAAGTCTGTGAAATTTAAAGCCAAATCAGTGAAAACCCTCAACAGACCTGCTTCTCAAACAGCTGGGATACTCCCAAATGCTCCTGGCAGAGGCAAGTAAAACCCCTTTCTCACGTTCTTTAATCTGCCAGTTGCTTCCTTCAGCAAAGGAGTCCATTTCTCCCCTTTACTACTCCAGGTACTATTAATGAATTTATTCCAACAGAAGAGTAGATGACTGGAATATTGATCTTCTCTTGCTTCTTGGCTGGGCAAACTGGCTGCTGGGAAATGCTGCTCTTCAGTGCCTTTCCTTAGAAGCATGGGCACTACTTCTGATTTCTTCTGGGTTTCTCAGGCATGGAGGTGATCAGGCCCAGGGAAGAACACCCACAAACACAGCTACAGTGCTTAGCACCTGGAACCTTTTGCCCCAGAGCTCTCACTGAGCTGTAGCTGCTTGAGCTGGTAGCTGGAGCAGGGAGAAGGATTTTCATATTCTGTGGAGACAGTGTTTCTTCTGTTGTCTAAATAGCACTGTTACACACCCTTTAAAGATTTCTCTATGAAGGGTGCAGAATATTGAGGTATAATGGGCTATGATTATTTTATGTGACTGCATCAGAAAATAGTTTATTGGTGTGTATGGGATTGTGTATTAATATTTTCATCCAAATCAGTTTTATTTTTCTAATACAGGTTACTGGTGAGACATACATTATTTTTCAAAAGATTATTTTACAAAAGATGACTGGGAAAGGTATGTAAGTCCCTATATTATATAACTATAATATAGGGACTTCCATAGGATGTCCCTAAAGCTGAATACTTGAACAGTAAAAGCCAGAGTTAGAGTTGCCTGGTAAAGCCTAATTTGGGATGCATATGTGTGGGCTTATCTGGGAAAGATAAAAATCCCCTTAAATTTACTGCACTGTGGTCTGATTTATCATTAGAAACTCTTTAGGAGTGTCCATTCTGAAAAAGAAATTTAAAAAAATAACAAAACCAGAAATCACCTAACCTACTTAGTAAATGGGCTCTGTTTAAGAAGAACAGGATGGAAAAAATAATTGCTGAATAGAAAAAAAAACACTGACCTAGAACCTAGCATTCCTAGCATAAGGTAACATAGTACCTTAGCTGACTTCACCCCCATAAAAATGCTGGGGTTTTTTGCCAGATCTAGGAACTAACACATCACAGGATATGTGAGTTAAGTGACCTGCACTTAGGAGCAGAAGGGATGAAGGAGGGGACAAAGCTTTAAACAAGACTTGAAGATTTCTCCTCTTTGAGGCACAAAGAGAGAAATACTTGATGAATTAGGGACCAGGAATAAGTGGTGAGACCTGAAAGCAGAACTGCTCAAGCAATGGCAAACCAATTTGGATTAGGTTTTGCCAAAATGCCGTGCAAAATAATAAACTAATAAAGGGTGGCTAGCTGCAAGGAGGTGCTGGGACAGGGAACTAGGAGAGCTCCCTCCTCTTCATTCCCCATATGCATCCAGGGTGGGAGGAGATCTCATCAGAAATTGTGTAACTCTGCCCATAGGCTTCAAGGCAAGAACTGTAGGTGATCCAGTCCTAAAATGTTCTGTATCATCTTACAGTCTTAGGGTCCATTCTGAGGCTTTAAAAAATTTGGCAGTGCCCTTGCTACCCTCATCTGCCTTGTTGTGGCTGGCCTGCTGAGGTATTCACAGTCAGCAGGAGGGGAAACACCTCTTGGCCCTCTGTGAAAGTAGAGGTGCATGATTCAGTACTGGTTTACACGGATGGTTAAAGGACCTGATGACAAGACTCAAAGGATAGTCATTGGGGCCACAGGAGGTCAAAAGTGTGTGTAAATCAGGAATCAGAGCAACCCACAGGCAAGAAAACAAGACTGTGGGAACACAGTTTCCCTGGGTATATCCATTACTTAAATTCTCTTAATTTGACTCACAGATAGATAAGGACAGCTCAAAACACCTCTGAGCTCTCGTTGGCACTCTGCCTGCATTATGGTATTGAAGTTTGGCCTTGGAGTACAAAGCAGTTGTAATGTATTTCTACTCCCATTCCTGACAAATCCAGTGATTAGGTGGAAACCATAATACCTTGTGTTGGATATGCTTCTTAATATTGCACATTCACTTTTTTTAATACACAATCTAGAACACAGAAGTAATTGGTATCAGTAATATTGGAATGTTACATACTACTAAGATAGAAAACAAAACAAAAGGAGCAACAGAAAGTGTCCTTTTGCTGTAACTTTTGTAGTCAGTTGCTGCTATTCCTTCTATGTTGCACATGAAAGCTGTTTCATTCCTTGCTGGCTTTTCTGGAAATGTAATACTGTCCTTAGCTTCACAGCTGAGTAAAGTTTTGGTTCCTCCTCTGTACATGATACCAGAACTGGTGCTTAATAGGGCAGTGCATTAACCAGAGAAAAGGGGTCAAAATGAGACAGCATCAGTTCAAGTTAAAATTCATAATTTCAAGCAGAACAATATGGAGACAGAAAGTTGAAAAAGGGATCTGTACCATGTCCTGTTTCCCCTGAGAGAAGGGATGTCTGCTCTGGTCCAGACATCCCACACTGCAGCAGTGTCAGCACTCCCTTGGTATAAATAGGGAGCCAAGTCCCCTGGTATCAACAAGCCAAGTGATTTTAGGCTTCTGCAACATCGGAAGGGATTGCTCTCGATAGAATGGGGTGAAAATGAGGGCAGAGCCGGCAGACTACATTTGCCTTGGCTGGAAGCAGAAACCAGACCTTCATCATTTCATTCATGCTGCACAGAAAAATCCTTCTGTGCAGCCTATTGCAAAGGCATGACACTCTGCAGAAATGAGACTGGGCATGCCTGCCAGGAGCCTCGAGGAGGATACTCTCTCCCATTTACCAAGGCACTGCTGCATCTTCCAGGCTGACCCGAGCTGCTGCCGGTATTTACAGAGACACGGAGATGCGTCAAAGCCCCCTTGGCAGAGGCAGTGGAGCGCGCCGGCTGCCGCCGGGAGATGCGGCGTGTCCCCATGGAGCCGGGGACAGGCGTGCACACACACACACGGACACGCGCGGTGCGTGCGCGCAGCCCGCCGGGGTAAGTCCAGCCCCCAGCAGCCGGGCCATCCTCCTGCTGCTGGATTTTTCCAGCCGGAGCATCCTGCCGGCTCTGCCGTGATTTATGGAAAGCGGTTTCTGACGCGGGGCTTTTTCTATTACGACAGGGACCCACGGACTGGAGGAGGCAAAGCTGCAGTCAGGGCAGGAGAAGTGAGGGAGAGGAAGAGGCGGGAGCAGAGGGACACGGAGGAGTGGAGAGGACAGAGGGAGAAACAGGCACCGAGACACTTCAGAGATGAGTGAGTTATAACTAAGAGAGCAGGAGGAAAGGCAGAGAAAGGAAGAGAAGGAGAGCCGTGGGGAAGGGAAAGGGAAAGGAGATCTGAGACTGAGTCAGCTTCCAGAGGGCAAACACCAGGAGTTCAGGGAACAGCCCGGCATACCAGGAACGACCTGCTCCGTCTGAATCTTCACCATGAGCACAAGGAAGAGCTGCCCCCTGCCACTGGGGCAAGGAGACCAGGAGGAAAAGCAGAGCGAGGGTACTCCTGACCTGGAGCGAGAGGAGTGTGAGATGGAGCTGAGGAACAAAGCTATTCTGCAACAGAAGAGGCGCCTCAAACAGGCCACCCAGTTTGTGCACAAGGACTCTGCTGATCTGCTGCCCCTGGATGGCTTGACAAGGCTTGGCACCTCCAAAGATCTGGTGAGTCCAGAGGGAACCCCTTTGGGAGGGAGTCCTCCTAATAGCCTTCATTCTGGTTGGGAGCTGCTGTCAGGCTTTGTGAAAGGATCAGGGGTTCAGTGAAAATGAAACTTCCCTTCAGGATCATCTAGGAGCAGGTCAGGGTGAGGGGAAATTAATCACTCCTTTGCTTGCATCCATCCTCTTGTGCCTCCCCATAGGAACCAAACTCCCCAGGCAGACATGGACCGGGAGGACTCCCCAGAATCCAAATTTCCGTTCACCCAGTACCTATATATGTTCATGGAACATGTCTATTTCCATGTGGGACATCTCTGAAAGCCCCCATGTATTCCTGCATGATCCAGCCCAAAAGCAGAATGCTTCCTGGACTTGGCAGGGAGGGAAGTATAATTCATGAAACTCTGAGGGACTTACGTTTGACCTTGTCACCTTTTTGCATTTTTCTCTTCCCCCCACTCTCTGGATTTATGGAGGGGCAAGCAAAGGGCAGGACTGCAAACCAGGCACGCAGGTAGATGCAGTGCCTGGCACTCTGGATGACTCCTTTGGGGAGGAGGCACTGGAGTGAGGCCTGTGGGCATCTCCTTGTGGTGACATGGATCAGGAAGCATCAGGGAGAGAGGGAGGGAGATCTGTTCCTGTAGCCTTGGCAGTCTGTGGTCTGGAAGGGCTTCCCCAAGGCTGGAAGCAGATTCCCACAGGATCTATTACTGGCTCAACTGCACACATATTCTCCTTGCTCTGGCAGTTTTGCTGTCCAGCTTCTCTCCACTGTAGAGTTAAACTGCTCAAGGATGCAGAGGTCTAAACCATTTTCCCAAAAGAGGGCTCACGTCTGGTTGTGATGGGGGCACCATCAATTATTCCATCTGTGGCAGTGGGTGTCATAAAAGATCTTGCCCCTCCCTGCAGTCTGTGCTTCCCTCTGTATCCTCAGACAATCACAGCAGCACCACCACAGATGCTCTCGCGTGTGTGTGTGCCTCCAGTCATTTCCCAGCTCCCAAGGCACGCAGTGGCACAGGGCTGCACATGTGTGGGACCAGCATGTCCCTGGCACTGACAGGGAGCTAATCCTTCTTGCTGAAACCTTGGGGTGCAGCAGCTTGCAGATGAGGGGTCAGTGCCACGTTCCCGTGCTGGCGCATCCTGCCGCTCCCGCTACCCTTCCCGCAGCTTCCTCAGCTGCCTCAGCAGCTGCTGGGAGTGCCTGGCATGGCGGGGTCAAGGGCGGCTCCTCCAGGTCACCCTGAGCTGTCGCCTCACATTCTACAGGCGCACACACGGCTGGCAGCAGGGAATGGTGCGGAGTGTCCCTCCGGCTCTGCGCGCAGCCTGGCTGGAGCGCGGGAGCGGCGTCACATCAGTGCTGTCCTAGCGAGGAGCAGGGACTCTCCTCCCTGTGGGGAAGGAGCTCTGGCCACCCTGGAGCCTGGAGAGCCAGTGCTGGCCCTCGGGGCGTGCAGCGCTGCAGCTGCAACATCCCCTGAGGAGCACAGCCGGGCGTGACCCTGGGCCCATCCCTGGGCCACTTCTGAGTGTTTAGTGCGTGTTTGCTGAGCCCAGCCACAAAGGCAGGCAGAAACACACCTACCAGCTTTGCTTTGGGATTGATTCCTGTCACACCACGCCTCAAAATGAACAACTGGCATTCTGAAGCCCCAAGGGCTTCCTTGAGCGAGACAGTCCTTGTCTAAATCACTTGCCACAAGCAGCTCTCCAGCTGGAATTAACCAATCCAGGCAGGAGAACTCGTATGCCGAAAGCATCTGGTTACTGCAACCCACTGCAAAGTTCATGTTTGGTCCATAACAGAATAGCTGAAACATTTTTAAGCAGTGAATAAAGCATGACATGGTTTTTTCTCCCATGGACATTTTGCTCTGGTATTAGAAGGCACAAAAAAAAAGTGTGGCCGCTGTGCCAAGTCCACACATATATTGCCATACCTGGGGTCAGTGTGTTACCTCCATTTCTGCTTTAACTTGAGGCAAAAGAAGAACCAGGTCTTAGATTTCCAAGAGGGATTCAGCAGTTCCTGCAACTAGATGGGACATTGATATTGCTGCGATGTTTTGGGTGCTGCAAATCAGTGTCCAAAATATGCTTTTGGCTCATTTCTCTAGGCACTTCTCCAGTGTAATGAAAACCCCACCTCTTTTTCTTAAATTGATCTGACTCCCTCCTGGAGGACAAGAATACAAAAGAGGAATGTATTGAAAATGAAGCAGCAGTAGGAAGTGCTGGAGAGTTTGATTTGGAGAGAGTAAAACACCCCTGACTCCTATGTCACTTACACTGGGAGGAAAGTTTAATCAATTCCCCAAAACAGGTCTCCATTGACAGTGCCAGAGACTCCAGCTGTGGCAGCTCCATGTCCTAAAATTAGAGCAAGGCCTCATGTAAATTAAAACAAAATACCTGCTTTATTTTGCAGTCACAGGCAGTTACTTTTTGCCCATCTTTTCTGTGTATTCTGTCGTGCACTCAGCTTATGCAATGCATCCAGCAGTGCCTGTGATTTGCTGGGCCCATCATGTCTCTAATAATGAATAATTATATATTTCTGCAGGGACCTCGTGTTTCCAGGTTCGTAACAAAAAGCATGATCACTCTGGGGTCTTTTTAAATGGCAAAATAAAAAATAAGTAGCTACATGAGCTAAAATATTCTGGAAGTACCAAGGAGGTCTGAAGAGCTGGCTTCTCACTTCCCAAAAATCAAGATCCCCAGCTCATACCATGTCACTAATCATTGCAAGGCCCAGAGGTTTCACACGGGAGAACCTGAACCTTCCCTAAGCTGGACTGGGAATCTTCTTTGATCCCTCTAAGTGCCCTGGGAGGACATCCCTTCCAGCTGCTGGCCACAACACTCACAGCATCCTCCCTTATCATCCTCTAAATCTAATTGTTTCGGACCAGTCCAAGAGCCACAACGGCATCTCCACTTCCCCATCTCACTGGTGAGAGAGAAGATAGGCAGGGCCCTAGGAGTCTGCTCTTGAATCAGATGCCTTAAAAATCCCAAAGCTCAGCTAATCCCCACCAGCACTTGGCCTCTTCCCAGCCTGAGTGACAAGAAGGGGACAAAGGTGGCAGCTGCAAAGGGCTTGCTCGTTCTGTGGGAAAGGTTGCAGAAAGAGGGAAAGGTCCTTTGCATGCCAGATTGTGGGAGGCAGGAGGGGGGATGGGAATGTGGAGACCTGCTGTTTGTTCCCTGCCCTTTTCCCATGGCCCAGATGTTAGCTGGCAGCCAGACTGGCACTGTGTTCAGTGTATTTAGGGAGCTAAGCACAACGGCCAGCTGTGCTGTGGGCTGCCACAGTGGGCTGGGAAAAGACCAGGAACAGAGGGATATTTTTACCCCACTTTTTCAACTGCTGCAGTATTTCTCATGCAGCATGTGAATGATCTGACTCTCACCCCTTGAGTGGCAGGGAAACAGAGGCATGAGGGACTTGGCATCTTGCAAAGTGCACTGCTGAATGTGACCAAAGAGCCAGTGACAGCCGTCCTGCACCAACCATTGGGCAAATCTGACAAGTCAGGGTACTTCAAACTGCAGTTTTTGTGCACTTCTCTGGCCATGCATGAAGCTAGTCCAAAACACACGTAACCTGTGGGGTTAATGCAGCCCAGCTCATTGGCAGGTCTGGTCTAGTTCTGGTGTTTGGCCTGCCCATTGACAAGATCCTGCATCAAACTGCGGCACCACCTGGGAGATGACTTATTTTTTTCTTTTTCTTTAGAAAGATAAAAACAACAGTTTAAACTGTAGCACATTAACCCCTTTAGACTGTTTGCCTTTCTTCAAACAGGCAGCTGTTACTGGGAATGCCATGGCCAGCTCAGAGCAGCTGCTCTCCTGCAGAAGGCCCGTGGGGCTGAGGTACATGGAAAAAGGACAAAGCTACCTCCAACAGGCACCTGTTTCATTGGTGTTGCCCACTGTTGATTCAGTAACTGTGCAGGGACTGGATGGATCAATACTGGGCAAAACGTAGAGCATCTGATGGCGGGGAGCAGGCATGGACTCCAAGGAACATTAAAAGCTTGTTTTAGTTTCCTCCTCGGGGAGCTTCCTTCTTCACTACAAATTATTGCTCATACACCTAACATATCTGCAGGCCTACCTTCTTTCCCACATGTGCATCACACACATGCTGCATTCCTTGTGCCTTCCCACATCAGAAGAGGTGAATGTGCCTGGTGGGATGTCAGCACACACCCAGCAGACAGTGCATTGCATTATGCTGAATGGGAATGAGACCCTCCAGTGCATGAAGGAACAGATATGTGTGGGGAGAGCATGCATCAGGCATGTTCTTCTCCTCCAGTAATTGCATCCCAGAGACCTGCCTGTCGCAGACATCCCAACACTTTAACACCAAATTTTTGGCTACAGAAAAAAACCCCTTGGGATTTAAAGGAAGCGTTTTTGGATAAGCATGTCTTTCATCAGGACGATCAGTTGGGTCAAGCGTTTGCAACCTGCATCCCTGAGCTAGCAATGTCCTTGTCCTGATCTCCACACTTAGCTGGGATTTCTCTTTCTTTGTGATGGAGACAGCAGCCTCACAGCGTGGTCCAGCGGCGCCTCTTGGAGGGCAACCTGAACAAGCTGCGGGGCGAGGCCAGGGGTCAGTCTGCACGGGTGCAATCTCCGCTGGCAAAAGACCAGGATGAAAAGATGGAAAAGGGAGAGGACAGGAGAAAAGAGACTTCACCCCTGCTAATACAGTGCCAGGTAAGGCAACAACACAGTGCTGCTGATTTCACAGTGATGGCAAATGCTCAGAGTTCCAGCTGCCCCCCTCCCAAGGGCCATGCCAAGCCATAAATTGCAAAGCCAGCTGCAGCCAAAGAGAAGAGATTTCATGCATGGCCTCTCCTAGAGTCTGGATGCAGGTTTTCCAAAAGCCAGAGGAAAGCCTTTCTCCTGCATGCCTTCTAGTTGCCCATATCTGAAGATAAATTACCTTAATCACATCTCCTTCTTTTGAAGGCCAGCTTTCCCATATGAGGTATTTTATAACTGCATATAGAAGTAAGGAATGTCTCCATATCACTTGAAGACAGGTACCTCAAGCTGATTTACATTTAACTAGTTCCAGTCTAGTCTGATTCTCTCAGGTGTCAAGAAAGTGGCTGTGCTCCAAATTAGCACAGCTGTGTCTCTTGATGGAAGCAGTATTTTTAGCTCCCTTTCCTTCTTATATCCTCCTATACAGCAGAGCACTCTCCTCCCTGGCCCCTGCAGTTAGAGAAAGCACATCTAAAAGCTGTGGCCCATGAAAGAGGGCTGGATGGTTAGAGCTGCACAATAACATGCAATATGAGACTCACCAAGATACAGACCTGTTGCACAAAACCCATTTTAAACCTGGTTTTAGTTCTGTTACCTGTCCTAAAGAATGTCTTCCATATCCAAGTGTTAAGGCTACACTTCCAAGAAAAACATATATACCTTTGAAAATTCATTTGGCACAATAAATTATGATAGGAACACAGCCTGGTAGCAAGTTTCTGAAAGGCTTAGATCAGGTATCTCAGTAGCAAGCAAAGCCACTGTGGTTTGTTTTGCAGCCTTTACTGCTGCAGTTAGACATTGCTTACCCTGCATTTTAGACTTTAATATGGCTGGGTTAACATAACCACACTTGGGGACACACTAGTAGGATGAATGGCTCTGAGCTTAATTTCTCCAATTACTTGGAGCCTGTTTCTGAGCAAATAAAGGTGTTTCTTTTTCTTTACTAGCCTCTCCTTATTGTTCTGCAAGAGGAAATTTAGTGATAGAGGGTGGGGGTTTTGCCAGGCATGCACACTGAACAAGGACAGGCATTACAGGTATTGTATCCCAGGGGCAGTAGCTAAATCAATGTTACAGTCCACCAGTTATTCCCTTTTGTGTTTCTAATAGACTGAACCCCAGCTGTCACCCACGTTTTATTTTCCTTCATAAAGGAAGGTTAATGAGCATCACAAGCAAGCAAATAGGCCTAACACTGCACATAACACTCCCTGAATTCTGCACAGGTGTTTCTCTCTCTTTTCCTGCCCTTCCTAGGAGCAAGTCACTGTTTGTCACACTGGATCTTATACCAAAGGAAGGGAAGCTCTCCTCCTCTTCTTTTTGTCTTGCTGCTTTTGATCACATTTGTGAACTTCAAAAAGCCTCTCCTGTCAGTAACAGAGCTGTGGCAGGAAATAGGACTCAGGCTGCCAGTTCATTTGAACCAGAGAGGTGAGCTGGTACCTTTTGGAGATCTGCTTGATTATAGTGCAGTTTTTATTAGAAATGGAGCACAGCCCCAGAGAAGTCTTTCTCTCCTCTGACTCCTGAGAAAAGATAATCTATCATTTACACACAGGCAAGTATGCTGGAATAAATCTGAATATATGTAGACTTCAGTGATACGTGGAGATTCAGGCAGTAAGTGCTTTTCACTCGAACAGGTTTAGTTGCCCTATGTCTAAGGCCTTTTAAATCCCCGAGATCAGAGACAGACCTAGTCTATAATAGTTGCACTGCAGTCACTCACCCTCCTGTTTGCTTAGGTGGGCTGCCCAGATGGTACTTTAGCAGAATTGCCCCTTTTGTGATAGTTTTTTAAAAGCACTTTGGAAAGCTAATCACAACTGGCATCTGCAACATAAAACCAAGCTGTTATTTCTTGTGGTGGGACTTCTCTCTTGTTGACCGAAAGATTTCACTGCTGTAGAAGGACAGTTTTCCTCTATGCCAAAGCAACCTGGGGTTGATCAGCCATTTGTTTTCTAAAGCAGCTTCTTGACTTCAGAACTGACATAATTTCAGAAAACACAGCTCTTTATAAATAGCGATCCTTACTGATTCTCCTTCCCCTCTTTCTTAGAAATTCCCATAATTGACATTTAGATAAAAAATAAATGTGACTGGTAGTAACAGACTGAAAATTCTGGAGTAGGGATGAGAGCGGGTAAAGTGATGATAAGTCCTCCTAGTCCAAGAAACTTTGCAGTGCTTATGAGCTGGCTGCATTGTATCTGTGGTATGCTGGACCAAGGACTTTCCTCAGGCTCCTGGTGAGTCCTCTAGGGAAATGGTGAAGAGCTGTTTACACTGAATGAGAGTAAATGTTGTTTTCTACAGAATAATCACTGTCCTGTTATATCCTATCAAGTCTCTAACTTGCAGATTTCCCAGCCTGCTCTGAAGCAAAATTCAGTAATCTGCCTAGTGATACAGCTTAAGCTTATTATAACAACAGCAGCTCATACATCTCAAGTCTGCTGTTCCCAAGTGATTCCTTAGCAATTGCTATCCATGCTCCAGGTCTTGTTTCTGAGTAGAGAGGATGTGAATGTTTGGTCTGCATCTGCACTCTGTGCTTTGTATCTTGCCTCTCTGCTTCATCTGGCCACAGCCTTTACAGGTAGGGCAGGTGTGTCAGGGAGGACCAGGCAGCACAGACATTGCAGAGCTCTAGAATCAGAAGGGAGACATTTTGCCATAGAGTCACTGAATGGTTTGGGCTGAAAGGGACCCCGCTGGTATTGTCTGTTTGCAGCATTCCAGTATTTCTCACAGGAGATACTGTCTTCTTTCTAACTACTCACAGATAGCACACTTTTGAAAATGAAACCTGGATGTAGCTCTCTGTGGTGATTAATAAACATAAACAGGCTTAGATAATAAATCAGGAAATTGAGACATTTTCCTTGACCCTGCTGGTGCTGCACTGAGTCCCTTATAGCCGTGCTGATCTGCCTAAGGTGCTCAAGCATTTAAACTTGTTGGGACTGAGTATAAGAGTAGAGAAGAAGTGGCAGGTCTGTTGCTGCTTCTGAGTGGTTCATGTCACAGAGTGCCATAGAGGATAGAGAGAAAGAATTGCAGGAAAAACACAAATTATAGTAGGAATACAATGAGCCTCCCAAAAGGAAAATTTTGTGGGTGGGATTTTTTGGGTGGGCTTTTTTTTGGGCTGTGGTGTAAGACAGAGGCTTGAAGAACTAGGCCATCAAGAATAGGTATGATTTGGCACTGTAGGTGAAGATGTATTTTGTAGATGACAGTTACTCCATCTTTTCTTCCAGTTCCTTTATTAAGTCCTGTTCCTCTTTTTTTTTTTTTTTTTTTTTTTTTTTCTGAACCTAATTCTTATTGATGTCCTTGATGATCCTATGTTTTCAGACCCTTGAAATAAATGTAACCTGCTGTTACTTCACCACCTCTGGCCTGCCATTAAGGACCTCTCGGCAGAGGGGACAGAAGACAGATGGCAGCCACATCTCCTTTTCCCTTTCATGTTCAAAGGGGTAAAGAAATGAAATGAGCAAGGCACTGGGAACTATTCCACTAAAATCATGCACAGGTTACTTGGGTGCAGGGCACAGTTTTCCCCTTTGCTAAATGACACCAGCTGTGACTATTGTAATACCATGTCTTATATCCTTAAAGAGATACACAGGAACATGATGTAAGCCCTACACAAAACAGTCATCTCTTGATTAGGTTGTGTTTTGGATTCAGGAGTCATGTGGATTTGCCATTTATCTTGGGAACTACCTTAAATTCAAACTCATTTCAGGTGTGTTTGTCCTGGGTGCTCTTGCTTCTCCTTCAGACTTCTCCCTCTGGCAGCTTTTCTATTGAGAACAAATGTTTAGCTCTGGGACATTGTTCCCTGCAACACCAGAAGAAATGGAGAAATGAAACCTAGAAAAACTAGCACATGCTTGTATTCCTTTAGAAACTTTTGCATACTACTTACTGCTCTGCTAACAAAGTCCATGTGGGTTTTATGAACAAATTCTCTAACTGTGCATCTCTCAACTGGACTACTGTTAAGTTAAAGTCACTAAGATAAATGTCTGGGCAATCAAATACAAAAGAAGGAAGACAAATTCAAAAAGAAGTGTTTGAGAGCAATTTGCAGAGCACCATTGTCTTTGATGAACCTCCTGCCTTCTGACTACTGCCTAAAACACCACATCTTGGCTATGTTGCTCATGAAGTCCAAGTCACACTGTTGGGGGAGCAAATGTGCCAATTTTGAGCCTACAGTAATTATCTGTTGTTGTTCGTTCTAGTGCCAAGGTCAGGTATTGAAAGCAACTGTTAACACTGGGTGTCTACCAAACCTCATCTCCAAGAAGTGTTTAAAGCAGCTGGGGTAAGTCTTTGCATGGTATGAAAGGAGGGATGGCTAAAGGAAAAACTATGGCAAGAACCCAGGCACTCTGAATTCCAGCCCCAGTGATAGTTGCTGGCAGTTTTGCATGTGTCCATGGCTGTTTAGGAGAACATGCAGAGGGTGGGCTGCAGGGAAAGGCATTAGAGCACTGGCAAAGTTGTGTGCAGACCCCAGACTCTAAGGCAGAGCTGTGCAATTGTCTGCATGTACTGCCGGGCAAAGCTGCCCAGCTGGTGGCTGGTGGTGAGGTTTTGCTTCTTGAACCTGCCTCCAGACATACTGTATGAAAGAGATTCCCTTTCTTGTGGGCCTGTTCCCAGTGAGATCTAGAAGAACTGCCATCAGTGAGAAGTCCTGGTTTTCCATCTCTTCCTCCACTTGAGGCAATAACACCTCTTGTGTCCCACAGGCTGGAAGAAGTGTCTGCCATGGACTGCGGAGACCTCTCTCTTCCC
Organism: Hylia prasina; assembly: GCA_013397195.1. Lineage (NCBI taxonomy): Eukaryota > Metazoa > Chordata > Aves > Passeriformes > Sylviidae > Hylia > Hylia prasina. Next base: position 510,811 of record VYXD01007970.1, read on the forward strand.
ATCCCCAGCGTTGTTGGCCGAGTAGAACATATGGAATTGCAATTTGGCCAGGAGACAGTGCTGTGTTCAGCACTGGTTGTAGGTGAGAGTGCCAGCCCCTCCTCTTCCTTGTTTCTCCTGTGTCCCTATTGCCCTGCCAAGGGCATTTAAAAGACCTTTGGAAAAAGTGTAACATGGTGGAAGGTTGGTGACCTGGCCACCTCCACTGCAGGCCAACATCATCATATATGGTGAATACCCTCAATGTAACCAAAGGCAAAGGGCAAAGGAAGAGTACAGAGAAGACAGAAGACATTGAAACTGGGGAGAAATTAGATGGTTTTTCAGTCTTAACTAAGGATGTCAAAAAATCTCATTTCGATTCTCAAATGGACCTTTCATAAAATTCTGCAGATAGCTTGATTAATCCTCTGGTGCCTTATGTTCTCCTATGGAATGGGCACTTGTATCTCTGGCTGGCTGGAAGTCATCAGAGAAAGTAACAGAGGGTACAGCTTATTTCCTAGAGTGCTTCTCTGTGTGCTTCTCTGTGTGCTCCTGTGCCTCTGCTGCAGGGAGCACCCTGAAAGGACCTGGAAGCCCCGGAGTGCTGAGTCTCCTTCAGTGTCCTGAAGCAGGACCCTTTGAAGGAAGGAGCCATAGGAGACAAGGTCAAGCCAGCAGGCACTGAGGCAGGCCCAGAAAACAGCAGAAGGGCTGCATGTTCTGCATTGACATCAAGCTGTGCATATGCTGAAAACAACAGGGTTGTCTTTTTTGCTGCCCTGTTCTTTCTCCCTATTAGTCTACCAGCTTTACCGCCTTGCTTTAATCTCTCTCCCCAGCTTTGATGAGTCCTGTTCATCTTCCAAGGCCTCCCTTGCTCCCTCTTTTCATGTACATTATTCCCACATTCCTAATCCAGAAAGAGCTTCCTCTTCTAATACACTCCAGCTTGCTCTTCTTTCCTGGTTTCCACTCTGCTTGTTCTTGCCCTTCATGGGGAATCTGTATTAGTACCAGCACAGGCAAATTTACCCCATAGCTACTACCTACTACCCATTTTGTTGGATCATGGAAATTGCTGCCTGGAAGGAGCAGAATTGCTACACCTGTGTCTTACCTCTCCCTGTGCACACAATGCTCACACTTACATGGTTATAAATAAACTATAAATTACACGCACACAGGGCAAGCAGGCCTCCAGGAGACATGGGAAGTGTTAATGACACTGCAAGTGGCTGATGATTCCTGCAGACTCCAGGACCTGGGAATTCCTCCTTAGCTACCACTTTAACCCCTGGCATCTTCTATGTTTGTTGACACTGAAGACTTGCAGCAGTTAAAAGTAGGACAGACAAATTACATGAAAAGAAAACAATAAAAATTAGTAAGATTGGATAGATTTCAGCCATTAGGTGCAGGCTTTGCTCAGACAACTGAAGCAACAGCCTGCTTGCATGTGACTGGCCCCCTTATCCCCTCTCCTCTCCATTTTCCCATGCTTGTTCTCCTCTGATTCACCCTGCTGCTTCCCTTCTGCCTTTTGTCCTTCCCTTACACAGCCCATAGTAAGTTTTATGGGCTCTCACAAGCGCCTTCTGATATCTCATACTAGGTTTCAAACAATCACACAAGCCCCCTCAAATTTATCTCATAGCAGTGATGATAATCATGGTTTCCTTCTCTTATCAGCTGCAAAGCTCTTTTTGACCATCTTCAGGACTGTGCCTAAATAGCTCCTTTAAAGGCTCATCAGTGAGTGGCAGAAGAGTGCTGATTTATTATTGTCACTGTTACCATCTGTTTGTTAATGTTGGTGTGTTTAACTCATCCTTTCCCTTGTTATTTTTTTATCTGATTTATACTGAAGAGACTATAACCATAAAAATTTCTGAATCAAATGTTCTTGTATTTCATATCCTTTTACAGGAGAGACACTCTTTAATGAGGCAGTAGTACCTAATCTAAAGCCTGATCAGTCTCTTCTCTCTCCTCAGATGATGAAATGCTGGAGTTTTGCATTGGCCTCCAGACTCTGTTGTCTCTTAAGGTAAGAAACAGCTCCTTGCTTATTGCAGGGCTCCTCTCAGGAAGCTCTCCAAGATCTGGCTGTTGCAGTATCAAATTCCTTAATGTCCAGGTTCTCTCAGCTTGTTGCACAGCTGCCTGACTGGGTGCAGTATGCTCTGAGTCACTGATTCCAGTCCTTCTTAAAGGTTTTAAGAAAGAAAACACTCAGCAGGATACTGTCACATCTCCCAATCTCTGTATTCCTGATCATACAAGCTGCAAGCAGCAAGAGGAAACTGAAGAGGAGACAAGAAAAGGCATGAGTTAGACCCGTGTTGCCCTTTGAAGGCAGATGAGAACAAGCTCTGCCCTTGCTTTAAGCCAAATGAAGCTGCATGATCACATTCAGTGTCCAACACTTGCTGGCCATGAGTGGAAAGAGTCCTCTCCTTTTGTCAGCTTGGCTCAGGGTCAGTGCTCTGCTGAGCCTGGCTCCTGGGTGGCTCAGGATATGGTGCAGCAAGCTGGCTCCTGCCTGTCACACATTTGTGGCCACGTGCCAGGCTTATAAAACAGAGAGAACAATGGGTTGAATGGCTGAGTGATGTGAGGACATCAACTCAGAGAGGGTCATAGGAAGAAGGGAGGGAAACAGCCCTGTGAAGGGTTTGGAGAGTAATCCCATTACAGGGAACCACAGCAAGGAGGCAGCATGTGGGACAGGGAAGGAAAACTGTAAGGTCTCTACAAACCCAGAGAGGTGTTACAGGTTCTCCCCAGTCATAGACATCATGAGATTTGCTATCTGAAATGTCCAGCAAGTAACTGTCTCTCTCCTTCTTTAGTGTTGCATCGACTTGGAGGAAGGAATCCTGAGATTTAAAGCACTGAGTCAGGAGCTGCCTTTTCTACATGCCTCTGAAGAGCCTGGTCAGTGACTGGCTGCATTCCCCATGTCTGGAGACCTGCTGTCACGAGAGAGAGATGAGGGTGAGGCTCCCATGCCCCTAACCTTGCTGAGTTCTAGGCTGAGGCATTCAATGGGGAGTGAGAAAAAGGCAAGCGGGTGCTGGAAGCTGTCCCTGGGAGTGCCTCAACTTGAGATATCCCTCCTTTCAGTGGACCCTCTTGCTTGTCCTGATGTGCAGAGTGGGCATTTTGTTCTTGTTCTGCTATTTGGCCCTAGTCACTCCAATTTCTGGTTCTGTAAAAAATTTATGCTATCCCTTTAGTGACTTTACAATACACTGTGTTCACAAGAGAGTCTCCGTGAACAATCTCCAGTTGTTCTGTTGACAGGAGAACAGCGTTTTCTCCAAAGACCTCCAAAGATTACCACGAATGTTTCCCTTCTAATTGCCTCAATGCCAGTGTACACCAGTCCTGTTTCTTTTTGGAAGGGCTCTGTTCCCTTTGCCTGTACTCTGGGAAACTGGATTTTGCTGCTTTTTGCTGGCTCAGAGCAGAAGAGAAGTATTTTCTTGGGAAAACTTTGTGGCAAAAACAGCTTTAGAGTTCTCAGTTCTAAGAAACCTTAGCAGAAATGTTGAGTGCAGACACCCAAAGCACTGACAGGGGCTTGGGCTTTGCCATTGCATCCATGGGCACTAAGCTATATTATATGAATGGCAATGCTTACCATCTCTTGGTGTTGTACCCTGTAACCAGACTTGCACACCCTATTCTTCTGGCCAGGCCACTCCTCTCTGCACTCCAGCTGCTAGAGCTGCATCCCTGTTCCCTCTGCTACTTCACTGGAGATCCTGCCACTCAGTCTAAATGCTGAGATGAATTACAGCACCAAGTCTTCTGCTCTGTCAGCTCCTTTCTTTCAACTTGAAATCCAGTGATTAAACACAGACACATCATCAGTCTCGAGTCCTGGCATCACACAGCCCATCAACTTCGCTTCTCTTGCACAAAATGAGAACTTGTAGTATCAGCTCAGGTTAGAGAACTGTGAACTCATCTGGAATGTTAAAGGTGATTATTAAGTCACTTAACAATTGGGTTTATTTAATTTCTTGTTTTTTCTTTTTAAGAAAGCACAGTTGTATTAAAAATACATAATCTATTCTTAACTAGCTCTAGGAAAAATGTACTAGATCAGAGCTTGTTCCATGCCTCATGGCTACTGATTCACAATTCAAACTGCAAAATGTACCTTTGCCCACCCTTAAAATGCTGTGACAACCCCATTTTGCCTATTTTCCTGGATTAAACATCATTAACTCTCTTCCTTTTTTATCAAACTGCTCACTGTCCCTGTTGTGCTTCTCCAAAAATGTGTGTATGCATTTTTGCCTTTTTTTTTTGTTGTTAGTTCTTTTCTCTACAGCTGTATGCTGTAGTTTGACACATGCTAAGGACATCAGAGTAAAGCCTGGCTGATATGATTTGGGACTCACTTACCAGTGATAGTTGGCGTGACTGGCATCTGCTGCTCCTCTAAGGAGCATCAGACTTTTACTGTTAGTCATCGTATCTTGCAGCTTCTGATACTTTCCTTGACTTCTTTGCCACTCTTCTCCTTGTGCATCTGACTATTTCTGGCTGCATGAACTGCTTTCCATGAATCTCTCGAGTTGCACCTACGGTTCTCCCATTTAGTCAGGAAAACATGCCTACTCCATGAGCCTGTCTTCCAAAACAGCAGTAATTCCTCCTGGGTTTGTATCACTTGCATGCCTGACTGGCTTCTCAAACCCAGGGGTCTAGGCAGCTCACACTTGTACTAAACCATCTTGTATTCTAGCTGCAGTCTGTGCGTACCTGGGCCAATTCTGCTGACAAAATATTGCTTGTGATAGATAAAACACCTGTTTCTATATGCATCGACTCACCCAGTTTCCAACTCTCACTGCCCTCCAAAAGCAGCATGTAGAACAAAGGCAAACAATCTATACATACAGATACCACGTCCATTACAAATCTTATTACTCATTAACTTCTATGATCCATTAAAAAAACCACTTTAAGCCACAACCCAAAAGCTGACTTGAGCCCTAACCCAAACAATAAACCCTAACAATGACCCTAAACGTAAGATGTAAGGCACTAAATCCTAATCCTAAATTTAACCCCTAAAACCAACTCCAAAACTTAATGCTAATTCTAACACCTAAATCAAATCACCATCCCCTAACTATAAAACTTAACATTAAACATAACCCCCAAAACTTAACACTGCAACCTCAACATTTACCATCTGATTTTAAACCCAAACCAGAAACCTAATCATAAAGACATTAACTATAAACCCTAATCCCAAAATCCAACCATAATCCCCAACCCTAAACTCTAGCCATTAAGCTAACCCCAGCCCCTAAACCTAAACTCCAAGGCCTAAACCAAGCCCCTAACCTAAACCCCAAAGCATACAACAAAACCCAACCCCTAACCCCAACTCTAAACATATCCCTAACCCTACACCTAACCACAACCACCTCACTCTATTGATGGCTTTTGGTATTCCCACAAGGGGCCCTGCTTCCCTCCAGAGTGCCCTGGGGGTTTTGCTGAGTTTTGCTTTGCCCTGCAAGGATCCCTGCTGCTTTTCAGGGCATCCCAGGGCTTTTGCCCGAGTTTGCGAGGCTCACATGGGGCCCTGCTTCCCTGTGGAGCACCACAGGGCTTTTGTTGGGCTTTGCTGACACCCAGGCAGGTCTCTGCTGCCTTCCAGAGTGTCTGACAGCTTCTGCTGGGCTTTGCTGGTGCCCACAAGAGCATGGGAAGGGGAGGGCCACCAACAGCTCCAAGTCCTGGCCACTTCCCTGTGAGAGCAGTGCCCAGTGTCAGTTTTGCAGCTGGGCCATGGCCAGGGCAAGGGTGTAGGTGAGTAGAAGCCTTCAGACTGAAGCCAACGGGAATCTTTCCAGTGATATAAAAAGAGTGTTGGATGGGATCCTACAGAAAACTGCCAAGGCTTTGAGTTGACAATTCTGTTTTGACTACTGTCTGTCACTTGCAGCCCTGCAGATACCTGCACACTACTAGCTGCTGCTGGAATTCAAGAGGTGCTGTTCCTACATGTCTGTCTTGGAATAACTGCTTTTGCTCACATCAAAAACACCCTCCAGACTTTCTGTAGCCTTTCTGTGGTTCACATGCCTCAAATCCTAAACTACTTAACAGTTCAGGCTCCTCTGTGGATTAATGTGCCACAGTAGGTGAAAATCTCCAGCCCTATCTACTCCTCTCTTCTCTGCTTAATGACTCCTTTGCATCTTCCTTTCCTTCTGCTCACACAAAGTGACAAATTTCCTTCAAAAAGGAATTCTTTCCTTTTTAGAGAATCCTTTTAACACTTGCCTTGTACCCTGGCTGCTAATACACTTGCACACTGTGCCACAATCTTGCCAGCCTTTCCTCTTTTTTGTAAACAACTGCATGTATAAATTCTCAGTCACAGAGAGGATGTTTCCAAGAAAGCACTAAATTAGTGTGAGTTCTTTTCTCAGCTCTGAAATCAGCTCCAGGGCAGAAGACATGCTCTTCACCTTCCCCCTGCCCATGTCATTTGAACACACAGATCCACTCAGTAGAAGTCTCTTTTGTCCAGACATGGAGGAATCTGTTGCCAACAGTCATCTTGGAACCTCCCCATCAAGCTTTGCTGCAGGCAGAACTTCCAGAAAAAAACCCATTTATGCAATTGAGAACTGCAGGTTATGATGCCATGGCAGACACCTCAACCCATTCACTAAATCACACTCAAATCCTACAGGGTCAGTACCTGCTTTCCTCACCCACACAGCTCCTGGTGGGTTTTCATCCCCCAAATTATTTGGCATAAAATGACACACTGTTACTGCACTTGACATGTGTATTCTGAATTCTAGCCCAAAGACATTTTTCCTTCTCCAAAGCATTTTTTTCTCATTACATCTGAAGCACAGCCTTCATTGTGAAAGAAGTAAGTCTTGGCTTTAAAACATGATGGTAAAATAGGACTTACAATGTCTCAAAGAAGCCAGCTCAACTCCCATCTACAAATATGGTCATTTTTAAGTCTTCCAATACTGGGGAGCACAGTAAATATTTTTTGAGTGGGCTGGCAAGGCTGAAGACTATCTTAATTGTAGTTTCTCTTAAGTCTATAAAGCAGATAACACTTCCCTACTCCCAATTCCAGTCATCTCTATTGCTTTTGGGGGATAAAGGGAACAAAGGAACAATCTAAAGGTCTTTTTCACTGAAGATCAAAAAATGCTACCACTTTCATACAGAAAGCAATTCAGTACAAACTGCCAGCTCAGAGCAGGACATAGGCACATCCTGTATGTGTCCAACACTGGCTTCCTCATGATGAGGCCTGTCCCTTCAATATGAAAAATGGAATGTTATTATTTTAGGGATAATCTCTTTGAACCACCTTGGTGGTCAGTTTCTATCAGGGCTGCTTTTTAAAAGAGTGGGCACAGCAGCTGTGGAAGTCTGCAGGGAAACACGTGCCATGGCAAATCTCTGGAACAGTGTGCAATACACCCAGGGGTGGGGAAAAGGACTTCTGTCCTTCCTGAGAACATGCACACTGCCAAAGCCATAATCAGGACCACTTCCAGGAGCTTGGGGTCACTTGGTTTTGAACAGAATGGGAGCTGCAGCCATCCATATTCCCAGAGGCTTGCTCCTTCTTTTACTACCAGCAGGTGAGCTATGGCATTGAAGACCATTGAGCCACATACCTATGTTTGCATTCAATCCTACTTTCAAGAGACTCCACTGACACATGCCAGGATAATACCTGAAGAGTTATAGAAATAACTAAATTATATCAGAAAGATCATACAAACAAAGGCAGGGATGGAGAGCAGGTTTATTATGTCTCAGGAAAACAAGGCAACCCTCTCCCTTTATTTTTTTTGCTAGTAAATTGAGCATCAGAACCAAAGCCATGAATCATTTATCAGCAAATACCCCCAGTGCCTGAGAATACTGTCAAGAGTCCTCACGTGCTGTGTGCTGGCACCGGGACACACAAATGTGTCCTGCAAATGCTGCCCTGTTGAAAAGTCTGCCAGCACCAGCAGGTTACGCCAATCTGCTAGAGTAGGATACAGCAAACAACATTTTCTGCTGTGGGGGAAGGAACCACTTCTAAGTCCAATTCTGCGGCTTGCATTGGCTGGCAAGGACAAAGAGACAATTAGTTACAAAGAAAGTATCATGTAACTACGTCAGTGCAGAGACAGAGCCTTAAGTGGCTCCTCTCTTGAGAAGATGGACACTTCACAGAAAAATTGTTGCCAATAGAAGTAGCCTGAATAACCGACTTCAAGAACTATTTGGTGCTTAGGAGTTCAAGGCAGGAAAAAATAAGGAAAGCCATTTTTTGGCCAAGGTACAGATGTTCAGCTAATTCTTCTGCAGAAACTTTTCATTTTCTCTGGTGCTCAAAGGGCACAGGAGCAAAATGCATCTGCAAGTTATTATGTGCTGCACGCAGTACAAAACTGTCAGGGGAAGCCCTCAAATGTTAGTATTTTTCTTCTCCAGTGGTTTTTAAGAGCTGAAAAGTTTTGGGGAACAGATGTTTTTGTAGTGTCTATATTTTCTCACCCCCGCTTTTCATAGTGTGCATTGCCTGGGCTTGCACAGCACTCAGCAATGCTATCCTCAGGCTGGCAAAAGAGGGTTGGGGTGCACCAGTGGCCCTGCCCAACATTTGCAATGCTTTGGCCCCATTTTCTTTTAAAGATGGTTCTTAGAAAAACGTCATCTCTCCCTCAGTAACCCTCTCCCATTCTTTCTCAACAATCAATAGTCCAACAGTGGATCAGTTTGCCCTTCCTTTCTTGGAAATCATTTGACCTGTACAGCAAAGTTTGTTTTGCATAACACAGTTCCAGCCACATGCACCCATCTGTACACGCCTTGCGCTTGTGTTGCTAATAAAGGTTTCTATTTGGTGTTGCTAATAAAAGGTTTATATTTGGCATGGACAGACAGCAGTGAGTTGTTCTGTTACGAGTGCAGGCCATCCTTTTGCCCTGCCAGGCCCTATTTGCCAGAAGCAATGGTGATGATTCCTGTTGGGATGGGTGGCTGCACATCTCAATGTCACAAGAGCTGACAATTTGTTGAGGTTACAGTCTGAGTCTGACAAGCTTCAAAGACAAACTCCTCGCTTTAGCCCACGAGTGGATGGTCCCTGTGGTATCAGCTCTCCACAGCTCACAGACTCAAGCCTTGCTGCTCTCAACACCACTGTTAATAAGCTCAATTATTACTTGAAAGGTCCTGCCTGAAGGTTCCAGTTTTACACAAGCATTTAGTATGACAGGGGAACATCTAAAAATGCTTCTCAGAAAGGCCATTAAAATGGAGAGAAACTTCTACTGCAGTTAGAGAGTCAGAAGACACAGCGGCCTGAGAAGCAAGCTAGCAGGTACAGAGCAGGTCACACCATTCCACTGCTCCATGCTCCAACTTCCACTGCTACCAAATGCAGAGGACAGCACTGTCCTCTGAAAAGCTTATGTAAATCTACAGAGGGAAATTGCAAAGAACAGCTAAGGTTTATTATGTAAAAATCCTGCCCTTCTACCACACAGAGTTGCTTCAACAACAGTCATTTGACCCAAGGGCAAGACACTCCTTTTCTCTATACAAAGCATTTTCTCCCAGTTAGGGCTGCCCTTGGATATTGTGCAGAGTAAAGCACAGCAGGTTTTCAACTGCCTGCAGGATCTTTAAACGCTGCCACTTGCTCCAGATCACTGAATTGTATTTGCTGTGACTCAGGCTGCTGTAAGGGCGAAGGAACAGCTCCATCCATCACACATGTCCAATAAAACATCACAAAAGTGAGAGGGGATAATCGATGCAAACCAGCAGGTAAGCCTGCTGCCCTTTCCTAACAAGCTTAGGCAAGGGACGAGCTAAGAGAGGGAAAAGCACAATAACAACAGCATGTGGAAAGCTTCATGTCTGGGCTTTTGCAAATGAGCTCCCCTTTACCAGACTCTTCATGCCAGCCAGTGGAACATCACTTCCAGCCCACTTCTTTCAGCAGTACAGGACTCAAAGCATGACACTCTCCACAACAAGAGGCAAGAGTGGCATTTCCACTGCTTGTTGTGGGATGGCCAAGCTCTCATAACACCACAGATCCACAGTTAAGTCAGACTGGTTTTACTGACCACTTTACAGCAGCTTTGTTAAGTCACAGCCTTCTCTGGGATCACCCTGCCCAAGAAGATGGAAACAAGCAATGACTTGACTAGAGCTGAGTTTGCTGGAGCTGTGATCTCTCCACACCTTGTTAGTGCAAGTTGTGCAAGTGTCCAGCTACTCAGAACAGGTGATTTGTGAGAAACTGCTTGGTAGAAGAGCAGCAGCAAAGCAAAGACAAACAATGGCTCTACTTTAAATACACCTAAGTGGGAGAGAAGGCCTGTGCCTGCATTCTAACGCAGTTCCTCCATCTCCAATTCCTGCACTGTGATCCTGCTAAGAACTCAGAAGTATTCACTGAAGTACTTGTAAGAATAGGTTAAAATGGAGACTTGGCTCAGCTGTTCTCTCCATCTGTGACCTCACTGCTCCTTCACAGTGACCAGTGGAGCACTTTATTTAGTGAGGAATATGGAAACTGGCAACAGAAGGCCTATGTGCAAGATCTTTGCCCCTTTCTGTTCTTGTAGCTGCCTCAGCTAAAGGCAAACCAACCCACCACATACGGGCAAGTCTACAGTCAAGAACATCCCTTCAAAGCCTGCAGACCCTTTCCTGTTTGGAAGTTTTGACAAGGTAGGGAAAAAACAATCATATTCATCAGATGCTGCAGAAGGGTTTGTGCTGCCATTAAAGATGTCAGCCTTCTTGTTATAAGGGATCCTGGATGCCACTGCAGTGGGCAGAAGAATCTGTTCCAGCAGGATCCTGCGAGGGGCTGCTGAGATGGTATTTCTCAGGAAAATAGAGTGTTTTGTGAATCAGGTTTTTGACAGCAGAAACATCGCTTCTGTCTAAGGAAAAGAGAGAAAACCAGTTGTTAGGCACTCTCATCAGGCAATGGGAAAGCTTCTCCCTCCAGAAATACTCAGTTCCCAGCATATCATCTGCCAGCAGCCCTTCCTCTCTTTCTTTCTGTATGTCCTCCTCTCTGTACACCGCTTTCTGCACTCACCTACACCCAGCTCCTGCAGGAGACTTCCAAACTCTGGGTCACCATCCAGGATTTTCAACAGGTTGGTGGACTCCATTCTCTCCAGCTGCACATCCCAGTAGATGTAGATCTTCTGGCTGAAGCTGACATAAACAAGGCAGGGACTGTTGCTCCCTTCTTTGCATGCATAGAGGCCTGCAGAAAGCAGAAGTGTGGAGATCTGACTACTTCCAAAAGGAGAGAGAAAGCAAGTAATTGACACTTCATGATGAGGTACCAAAGCTGTTAGCAGAAAACAGCAAGCACCTGGGCAGAGATATGGGCCTGGATATACAAAGTCCCTTTGAGACAATCCAAGAAGCTGCTCTGAACTGCATGAAGCTGCATTTGCAAGCTGCTTCTTGCAGGTCTGAGAGAAGGGACTGAGCAGAGCCAAAACTCGGGCTGGTTCCATGGGGTCCTCCACTCCACTTAAGAACAGCTTAGAAGTCTGCAAATTAAAAAAGCAGTGTGGAGGACATGAGACCACTCTAGTACCTCCAAAAAGGACAAGAAAAAACTCCAAGCCACCACAGATGACCCTCAGCATAAGTTTCTAGTTTCTCTCGCTTTTCCCAGATGCCACCAGAGGGAAGACTAGCTGGGCCTTCTGCAATATGCACACAGGGAAATTATTCCCCACTTCAGGCAGACAAAGGATTCTGGGTTTCCTAGATGGGAGTAGCAGCTTTGAGGGGAAAATGCTGTGAGGGCTGGCTTTGCAATCAAGCTTCCCACCTGCACAGAAGGCACTGACATTCTCATCTGCCTGGAATCTGGCCACAGTCCGATTGTGGTCGATGATGTAGGTCTGACCGTCCCACGCACAGGCAATCACCTCCTCGTGCCCATTGCCCTGCAGCAACCAGAGGAGTACACATTACACACATGTCACCTACTCCCAGGGACAGCCAGGAATCTTCCTTGCTGGTTCAGAGACACAACACCGATGTCTAGATGTCACTTCTGGACATCTCATCCAGATCTTTTGCACTTGGAGCTCATCTCTCTTTTACATTGCAATCCTTACATACTGTAAGAGCTTTTAGACAATCAGGGTATTAGCGGTGAGCAAAACCATTCAGCTTTGCAGTAAGATTGAAGAACAGCTGGGGGACAAAAGTTTAGGAATGGGTAAATGGATGCTGGGTCTAACAGGCAGACACAGCTCAACCTCTTGCAGCTGGGCAGACTGACCTGAGTACAGAATGCACTGCCACAGTCAGAACACTCTGTGTCACCCTGAGATAATCCCAGCCTTTTCCAGCTGAGCCATACTCCTCCCCTTCCTAAGTTCATATACACAAAGCCATGCTGAGTTTTTGCCTTCATCTCTCCCAGCCTTACTCAGATACTCACTGTAACATCCAGCTTTTCCAGAGCAAAGAGCTGGTGATCAACCTGAACAGACCACAGCAGCTTGTCTGCTCCTTCCATCAGTTTCAGTGTTCCTGAAGAAAGAAAAAACACGACTGTCCTGAAAACAAAGACAGCAAGATGTTTGCTAATGCTAGGCCCTACTCCTTCAACACTCAGGGCTGCTCAGAGTTAGCTGCTAAGAGCACAGGCTATTGGTTCTGGCTGCTAAATCCATACTGGATACTTGACCCCATCTACCATGCTCCTATTATCCAGATATACCCCAGCAGTACTGGGCAGGGAGCATTGGCCATGAGAGAGTGGAACATAAACAAGCATCCATCCTCACAGTGCCCTCCATGTCTTCATACACAGTATGTCAGCAGAAGGAGTCTTTGAATCAAATCCTCTTGCCTGACCCTTGAAGGGTTTCTGAAGCCCAGCTTCCCTTTCTTTTAAAAGTCCAAAGCACTGAGCCCCTGGTTCCCTGCTTTGAATTAGTGACAGGCCTTGGCTGCCCCACAGGTCTTCTTCCAGGACCGTGGCAGGACTTACCATCCAGAGTACAGAGGGCAAAGAGACCTGAGCCACTATTCTCACTGGAGCCTGTAAGTGAAAAAAGAAAATTACTGGAGTTGATGCCATTTTGTAAACATTGTCCCCTCCCTCTCCTGAGAACAATAAAAAAGATCCAAACCAAGCTGATCCATGCTGCCTCCCTCCTTTCCTTGCCCAGTTGTGTGCAGGACAGGACTGACAAATGTCACTAATTAAATCTGAAGAGGAGAGTCCCCTGACCACCAGGCTGCTTCAGCCCTTCAGTAAACTCTCTACCTAGCTACTAAAAAAAGAAAAGACATTCAAGGACAAGTTTTAAAAATATGACACTCTCAGAGAGAGGACTGAAGCTGTATTCAACTAAAGCTGCATTTAATCCTTTCAGTGACAACATAGGAGAGGCACTGGCTCCCTGAGGAGGAACCCAGGAAACCTGGCAGTCAGGGGCAAGCCAGCAGAGCTGAAAGCAAGCAGGCAGTTTCCCCAGAGTAGGTTAACAAGGTGAGCCTACCTCCAGTGCCCATAGACAGCTCCAAGCTACACCCCCCTGCACACTTCCAGGCTGCAAACCACCCCACTCCTGCAGATCAGCCTAGAGCAAAGCCAGCTGGTTGGGTGCTTGACTGCCCCATGTAACATGCACCCAGACAGGCTCTGATCTGAGATCTGCTGTGTCCCCCTTGGAAACTGGTCAGCATGGCACTCTTCAGCTGATTCTTTATTGACAGTCCAGCATCAATGGACCTTTTTACAGCCTGCTCTTCATCCCCTCATTTGTCACAGTGTGCCTTCATTTTTCACGGACATCTCTCAATAGATGCAAGGCTTCATATGCAGTGAAATAATTGATTTCATGCTCTGTTGACCATGTTGCTCACAGCAGCATCAGAGATGCTGAAAACATGACAAGCTTAGGAACTGGGCGGGAAAGGTCCTCTGAGGAACGGGAAGAGGGTGGGGCTCAGTGGATTGCTCTTGTCCACAAGCTCTAATTACATTGGACAGGCTGAATCATTCTTGGACAGCACTGCAGGAGGCAATACTTGGGCAGAGCAGATACAAGGGAAAGTGATCTCTGCTGGGAGTTTTCTGCCTTCTATTATGCCCACACACTCCAAGGGGGAGTGAAAGCTTATTCTCCATAGGTACCAAAGGAGGGTTCAGCAGATGTACCAGGCATAGATCAGAGCACAAGGAGTTACAGGAAGGAAGCAGTGGCAGTGTGCAAGGAAAGTCTGGACACACGAGCAGTGTCAGGGCTGAGAGAAGTGGCAGCTGTGCAGATTTCAGATAAAAGTCCTGAACATAACACAGTGGAAGAAGACAGAGGACAACGATACAGATGAAGTATGGAAGCAGCTCTGGAGAGGTTGGGGCTGCACAGGAGAAGGAGGAGCAACTCAGAGCCACCAGAAATTGATATTCAAATGTTGAAAAGCAAGGATGAAGATGAGGCTGTGGGAAGGAAGAGATGCACCTAGGGAATAAGACAGAGGCATAAGCTGCAGCCATGCAGAAGCAAGGATCAAGGACATCTGTAGGAGCACAGCATGGCAGCCATTCAAACTGACTAAATGCAGGTCAGCAGAGGCTGCAAAAAAACTCTTGTGCTGAGTGAAGGATAAGGTCTACCTAGGGAAGGACAAAGGCTATAAAAAGCTCACATGCCAACATCCAACTGTCTTTGGGAGCTGGCTAAGAGAAGCTGAGATCCCTGTGTTCTTGCAGCTGCCTCTCACAGTTATTTTTCTACCACAGGAAATCTGATTTCATTCTGGACTGATGTACTGAAAAAACACCAGGGGCAACTGCTGGCCTGGAGACCCCAGGCTGCTGATCTCCCACCTCGGGCAATGCTGCCTATCAGATGAGTGGAGACATTCTTGTTGTGGATCCGTCCAGACGTTTGGTGTAGAATCACATCTCGAACAGGGGCCTCACTAGGGAAAAGAGAAAGACAACAGGGAAAAGTTAGGGAACCACGCCTGGGGTTGTCTCAGAACAATTTCAGGAGCAGGGTATTCCAAAGCTCTACAAATCCAGACAGTGACAGTGTTTCTGAACAGGTTGAGTCCTTTAATGGTAAAGGAAGAAAATGCATGCCACCTCAGGTATTAAAGAAATGCACCAGTTTTTAAAAACACAAACCCAGAATGATCTGATGCACCAAAAAAAAGGAAAAAAAAAAGAGCTCAAAAAAATCAGTAAGGCCTATATTTCAATGAAGGAAATAAAGGAGAATTTTTATAATTACTGTTACAAAACCCTGTCTGCTTTTCTCTCACAAAGTACCTGCCCAAACTGAACAGGTTGGTGAGAGACCACATCTGGGCCTGGCTTCTGGCTAACAAGGTACCATTCCACTGAGATCTCTAAGACATCAGGGAAACCTGCCTAGGTCCCCTCCTGCTGCAGTTTTTTGTGTCTGCCTTGAAGTCTCACAGAACATCACAGAAGCACCCAAATTCCCAACCAGGGTCCTTCAGGCACCAAGACAGTAACAGGCACTGCTCATCCTGGTTGCTGTGGTTGTGATTAACAGCACTGGCTGCCAAGGGTCTCATTAGGAAAACTTCTAATTGCCTCACCTGCAGAAAACAAGTGTATGAGCCCAGTTTCATCCTGGGCTTCAGATGTATTTGAATTGGCCCAGTCTCTCAGCTGTTACCCTGCAATCAGATGACCTTTCTCTGGAAATCTAGGTCATTCAGTTCCTCACCTTAGCTCCCAGAAGTGAGGAACTCTGAGGGAGCTGGTTTTGCCACTCTCCTTGCCCAGTTGAAGAAGAGAGTGGGATACAAGGAAAGCAGCATTATTCATCCTCGTGACAGAGATATGAAAAGCGTTCATGGAAGCTTGGGTGCAGGCAGGTTTAAGTGATGAGGTGCCAGTGGAAGCTTGGGTGCAGGCAGGTTTAAGTGATGAGGTGCCAGCAGCACAGCAGGTCACTGACGCAAGGACAGTGACAGCACCCTGCTTCACAACAGTGACGTGGTGGCACCCCCTTGTAACAGGCATCCACAGTGGCATGTGCTCACGTGCCCTGCAGGAATGCTTGGGGCAGATCCATCCCATCCTGCTGTCACACCCCTCACCTGCTCGGGGCAGATCCGTCCCTTCCCGCGGCTGCGTCCCGCTGCTCCGTGTCCCAGGTGCAGAGCAGGATGGCATAGCCACAGCCTGGCTGTGACACCATCAGCTCCGGTGAGCCATCAGGGCCTGGGTTCACTGACAGGCTGTCCACCTACAGCACCAGAGGAAAAACACGGATAGAGCAAAGAACTCCAAAAGATTTACAGTGCCCCCTGCAACTAAATGTGAATTTGGCAAATCTTCTGATAGAGCTGAACAGCAGCTGCACAAATTCAGCTGGAAGCAAAATGTCCAAATTCAGTAAAAGCTTGGTTCCCTATCAAAAGCCACTTTAAAACAACACTAGTACTTCCCACTAATGCTCTCCCATAGAGCAAGAGAAACTGCTTCTCAGACCAACCCATCAGCTGTACAGAAAAATCACCCAGCAAACCTCCTCTCAAGCCATCAACACGACAATTGCTTTGTTCATAGGACTGAGATTCTGTCTTGAAAAAGCCACCTCTTGAAGACTGTATGACAAATACTGCTCTGAACATCCTTTTTCCTTACCTGACCTTCTAGAAGCCATTTCTTCAACAGGATCAATTGCCCAGAGACATGGTCTGAATTCTCTGATGAGTCCTCCCAGCGGAAGGCACGGACCACCCTGTCAGTGTAACCCACAACCAACTCACACTTCCCATCTCCATCTGCAGGAAAAGAGAAAGAGAGATGGACTCTCTCAAACCCTAAGTGCCCAAGTGTGCAGAAACCACTCTGCTGGTTTCTATAGTTAGCATCCCTGAGGACCCCAACCACGTAATGAAAGCTTGCACCTCAGAAAAATTCCTAAAAGTTCTTGTTTCTTCCTTCCATGACTTGGCTGTGGTTTGTTGGAGTGTCTGTTTCAGCAAGACAGTAATTTCCTTCTG
The DNA here is from genome assembly GCA_013397195.1 of Hylia prasina. NCBI lineage: Eukaryota > Metazoa > Chordata > Aves > Passeriformes > Sylviidae > Hylia > Hylia prasina. Next base: position 527,878 of record VYXD01007970.1, read on the forward strand.
CAAGTCCCCCCCACCTTCTCTCCCCACTGCCTCACACACAAACTCCTTCACCCTGCATTCCCACACCAGCTCTGTGGCTCACCAATGTCATTGATGAGCATGACCTTGGTGTTGGCAGGAATGTGCTGCTTGAACACTGGCTTCTGCTCTTCTGCCCCCGCCAACTCATGGTGGCCTGAAGCATCTGCGTGTTTTGAATTCAGAGAGGTCAGGTCAAAAAGATGAAACCAGCCTTCTGCACTCACTGCCACCACGAAATTCTGTGAGGGAAGAGAAAAACCTTTTAATTATTCCTCTTTTAGAAAGTGCAGAAGCTGTCCCACAGCAGGGCAAATGAAGACACAAGGGTAGATCAATCAAGATCAACGACTGCTACAGAGGGAACAGGAGGATTTTGGACAGCACACAAACTTCTCTGCCACTGGCAGGGTCCAAACTTCTTGTTCATCTTTGTCAAACTACAGTATCAAACTGGTATGTGTGCAATCCTCAATGTCTGGCTTTCTCAATGCCCACGTCAGCTCTGCTCCCCACTAGAGGAAACACAGCTACAGTATTTCAGGCAGGGACCTTTGGACTCATTGGTCCTGGCTTAGCCCCCAGAAACAGCAATTCAACAAAAGGAGTCATAGTAGACCCAGTGGAATTTGCTTGGGAGTCCAGACTATTCTGTGTCTCAGTCTTGTTTAGATGAACTGAAATGCACACAGCCAAGTGGCAGAAGGACCAGAGCCCACAGCAGACATCAGCCCAAGGAAGGCAAAAGCCACTGAGCGAAAGGAGCAAGCAACCCTCAAACCACCAAAGCCTTTTGGTGCTCCCACAAGGGCACATGGAAATCAGAAGTGCTCTCTGAAGATAGGATGGATTTCCTTGCTCTCTAAAGCCTGCATAAGGCTCACAGAAAAATACCAGTCACGTATAAACAGAGGAGCAGTTTAAAAACAGTAGTGGCTAAAACTCTATCAGCAAAGGCAGATCCTGGAGAGACAGCACCTGCAATCTGTCCTCCTCCACACTCAACACATGACATGACCCTAATTTTCTAAACACCTCCCACGTGCCCTACAGACAGCTGGGAAGAGTTTGGCTCCTCTCACCTTTCCTTTATTGCACACATCTCCCACACGGACACATGTGAGCTGCAAAAGAAAACAAGGCCGTCCATGAGAAAAGGCAAGCCAACCCAGCACCCTGGGATAAACCTCTGCCCTACCCCCTCCCCTCCCACAATGAATCTCTTGAACTCCCAACAGCCTTTCAAAGGACAAGGAGAGCAGAGTCAAGGAACAGAAACACAACTGGCCAGAGCCCTGGGGCAAAACCCACAGTGCACAGAGCAGGGTAAAGGTGGGAGAGAAGCCCAGTTTCTATGTTTGTCCATTAATCTGCTCATCACTCCCAGCCCACAGGATCTTGAATAATCACATGAAAGACACCAGAATCAGTTCTGGCTGCCATTCCTCTGCAGCCTACATATTCCTAGGCAAAGCACAAGGATAGCTGGCTGCACACACACCAAAAGGCCCAACCAATTAGAAATTTTGTCAAGAACTGACCATTCCTTGGCAGGATCGCACAGCCCAGGGCTTGCTATCATCATTCTTGTAAACATAGAGCTTTCCATTGGTGTCTCCCACCACGAGTTCATTCAGCTGCACAAGAAAATTGGGTTAGTAGGAAGAAATCCACAATTACATTACAGTTTTCCTTCAACAACAAGAATTTCAGAATTCCTGTCTAAATATCACTCTGTGGGAAGAAGCAGTAAAACAAAATGAGGAAAAGAAACAATCTTGAATCAAAATGGAAGGTCTGGGAAAATATAAAAGCCCTAATTTTATTCTTGCTGGTAAAAGAGATGGAGAATGGCTCCTTAGAGCAACATCCAATTACCCACTGCTTCTCCTCTTATTGTTTCAGAGCTGTGGCACTGACTGTTTAAACACCCTGCTTGGATGTTAAAACAATCACCATTACTCCATCTTCCATCCTTCAATCTAGATTAACTTGAATCACCTAAGGAAGAAGATGGTAATGACAAAATATAATAATCCAGGAAGAGAGTGCAAGAACACTTACAACAGATTTACACAGGGTGTTCAATCTCACTGCTGAAGGGGTAAAGGGATTTCAGAATGGTGTTTATTTCTTTAAAGGAGATTCCCAAAAATCACCAACCACCCACACTGATGAGCCTACTCCCATTATCCCATCTTCTGCATCATGCCTCTGTGTATTTAAATGGTGTGCATTTCATAACATCATGCACACCTTACCCCACAGAACAACTTTTTTATGGGGAAATCCCTTTAATCACCTACTGCATTGCTAGCCATGACACTTTCCAGGGCAAGGCTGCAAAATACCCTGACTGTTGAGGAGAAGAAACAGTTGACATATAGCTGGTTAAGCTAACCTCTTCCTAGTTACAGGCAAGTCAAAACCAGCCATTTTTGGGGCTGACAGGAGTGTCAGCCATCCATCCATCACACGGGTCAAGAGACACCGAGACTCGGCTCCACCTTGTTTGCGATCTGCTGTGCCCAGCAAAGCACCACTACATCCCCACCACTGTGACAGGTGAGCCGAAGTTGAGCTCCCCTCCGGCTCTGCACCGCCCGGGGCACACCAAGGCCGAGCGCCACATGTAATGCCAGGGAAGCCCTGACCCGCTGCAAACATTCCCTTGGCAGGGGAACTCCTGGGGGGCTCTGACCGAAGCCCTGCGCCCCTCACACCGCTCAGGCGCCCGCCAAGCCCCGTGTGCGTGNNCGCTCCAAGGAACGCCGCAAAGGATGGATACACGCACAGACATACGGGTGTGGTTTACAAAGTCAGTACTGTAACTGTTTATTGTAAGCATTTTTTTTTCTCTCTATAAGGACATACATAACGAAGTTTATAGTTGAAGTTTACATGCATGACCTCACTTACAAATACCAGTATGTCACCTTCTGCCGGCAACCAGACCCACTTTTAAAGACAGCACGGAACATCCGTTCAGCGGCCTGAACAGGGCATGTTTAGTGTCCTTAATAATAGATTTACATTCTCAAACATTTCATAGTTTATGTAGTAACAACAAGGGCACAGTGGTACTTTCAAGACTCACACTTTACAACAGATGCACCATTGACTAGATTTTTTTAGATGTGCCACAGAAATCATCACTTTTTGCTTTCAAAAACATGTACAACTATCATGCCTGTGGGAGATTTTTTTGAAAACTGTTGTTCAACAATTAGAAATTTATCATCATTGGCCCTGTGCTTTAGCAGCAGAAACAGTTGCAGCCACGGAGGCTTGTATTTCCAGGAATAATTAACAACAAATCAAGGTATTTACTTGCTGAAGAATAAGTACTCTGGCTGGGCATTCCTCTCTCCCTTAGCTGTTTTTCTAGGTCTACAAATCCCTTCTAACCCCAGCTGACATTCACAGTGTTGTCTCCCACAAGAGGGGGCAGCGCTTTGGTACAAGTTTTCCACACACACGGGGCTGTTACTATAGTCAGAGCTCATGAAAATCACCCCCAGTACCTGGTAACCCTAAGGCTTTATTAGGCAAATGAAATCAGCATTTCCTTAAGCGAAGTGACCTCCCCAAGCACCTCTCCTGCCTGTCCTGTCCCACCCAACCCCTGAGATTCAGAGCACTGCAGCTCCCGGCTCTAACCAAGCTCCAAGCTGGCAGCAGGTCCTGAATTTGGTGTCGGGGTCCAGGGGCAGGGCAGCACTCCAAGCAGACTCCAGGGCCCGAGCTGGGCTGGCACTGCTGCAGCACAGGTGCTGGCACTCCCCCAGCCCCCACGAGTTAAGTGCTTACACAGTATTTCTGTTTCAGCAAAGGAGACCAGGAATTCACGTTGTATTACATGTTAAAACAGAGATACTCTCTGCAATATACACACAAATTCCAGTCCATGCTGTGCCATGCAAAGACATCTTTCTCACCATAAAAAAAGTCCACTAATTTTCATCTGAGAGGGACAGATTTTCTACCTTTCCTCTGCAGAGCAGGCAAAAGAAATGCCCCTGGCTGCCCCTGTCTCAGAACAGGACACTGGAGATGCTGAATTTAACACCACGTGACAGGATAAACAACAGTTGAGTTTGAGTACTATGTTCCATGCCTTCAGACAAACAAAAAAGCCCACCCCAACCAAAAGCCCCCACAAAATTCAAAAGCACACCCCCCCCAAAACAAGACACACAAACTGCAGAAAGAAGCAAAATACTGAGTAACAGCTTTCTTGTCAGATCTGGGTAAGCAGACATTAAAATCACTTAGGAGTCTGTAGTTCATTAGAAGTATTTGCAATATGTAAGCCATTATCACTTACTTTCACTTCAAAGCCAGTCACTTTCAGGTATACTGTTGTTTTTGTTTTCCCTCTGGTCCAGTTTTACAGTGTGGTGGGTGAAGAGGAAGGTAGCAATATGAACACAAAACAAGCTCTATGCATGGGTTACAGATTTGCTTTCTGCACAGTTTCCAGCAACATAATTTTTCCCTTTTGCAAACACATGGGTAAATACTGTATCAAATATTGTGGGAATTTTCTATGGTAACGAACAAACAACAGAAAAATAATCAGGACACTGGCTATGCGGACAAGAAAACACTGAATGACCAAAGGACAGTAAATCCTCTCAATTCTGTGCAAATTCCAATAAAAACCCACGAAAAGTTCAGTTTTCTTGAGTTTAATTGGAGCTTTATTACTTAAGCTGTGACTTCACAGTCTTCACCTTCAGCAATTTGCAAAGAGGAGGCATACAAGAAAGGTTACAATACTTAATGGAAGGGACTCCCTACTGAACAGGGGGAAAAAAGAGGGCAATCCCAAGGCAAGAAGAACTGGGAGCGCCAATTTGTTCTTAAGTCTCGCGTGAGGACTCCTGAAAAAGCTGATTACTTGAAGCAAATCAAGGAAGTAAATTTAGCAAGCAGAACCTGGGATTTAAGTAAGCTGGAACCAGAAAGAAACAAAGACAAAACGGGGGCTACCGACCTGTCAGCCTCAGCTCTGTGCCCGGGAAGATCACAGAACAGATCCTCCTAGATGCTGTGCTAAGGCACATGGAGGACAGCGAGGTGACTGGGGACAGCCAGCAAGGCCTCACCAAGGGCAAGTCCCATCTGAGCAGCCTAGTGGCCTTCAATGATGGAGAGACTCCACCAGTGGACAAGGATGCCACCCTGAATTTCTACAGCCTTCTGAGAATCTCTGGAGTTTTCTAACTTTTCTAAAACTTTTCGAATGTTTACATGTGAAAGTAGAGTCTTTCAGGACTTTGTAGGCAAAACAATCTTTGTTTACATTCCTCTCTCAAGGAGAGACCTTTGATGGACTTTTGTCTCTGCCAGTGTGGATGGAGAGGTGGCAACTTCTTCCTCCAATCCAGAGACAATCCCTGGAAAACTATAAAAACCCTAGCTGTAAATAAACTCTCTCTTTCCTGCCTCTGGGAGCTCACTTTGTGTGCTGTGCCTTCATTCCGTGTCCTGTTGTGACACAAGGGAAGGGCTACAGGTGTAATTTTCTGCCTTAGTCACAGTTCCCCACAACATCTTTCTCTCTAAATCGGAGAGAGATGGATTCAATGGGATGCACTGTTTGATGGATAAGAAATAGGTTGGATGGTCACATCTACAGGCTAGTGGTCAATGGCTCAGTGTCCCAAGGGACACCAGTGACAAGTGGTGTCCCTTAGGGGTCCATACTGGGACCAGCATTACTATCATCTTCATTAATAACATGGATGAAGGGGTAGAGTGTACACTCAGCAAATTTGCAGGTGACACCAAGCTGAGCCACCCAGAGTGACCTGGACAAGCCTGAGAAGTGGGCCCATGTGAAACTTACAAGGATTTAGTAAGGCCAAGTGCAAGGTGCTGCACCTGGGTTGGGGCAACCCCTGGTATCAATAAAGGCTTGGATAGGAACAGATCCAGAGCAGCCCTGCCAAGAAGGATTTGGGGGTGCTGTTGGATGAGAGGCTGGAGATGAGCTGGCAATGGGCACTCACAGCTCAGAAGGCCAATTGTAACCCAGGCTGCATCCAAAGCAGCGTGGGCAGCAGGGGCAGGAAGGGATTTTGACCCTTTACTCTNTCTGGGGTCCCAGTACAGGAAAGATATCAACCTTCTGGAGCCAGTCCAGATGAGGCCCACCAAGATGATTAGAGGGATGAAGCACCTCTCCTTGTTCAGCCTGGAAAAAAAGAAGGCTTTGGGGTGACCAAACTGTGGTGCTCCAGTACCTTAAAGGGAGCCTACAAGAAACATGGAGAGGTACTATTTAAAAGGGCAAGTAGTGACAGCACAAAGGGGGATGGCTTCAAACTGAAAGAGAGCAGGTTAAGATTAGGTATTAGGATGAAATTCTTTACTCAGAGGGTGGTGAGNCTCACCTGGAACATTGCATCCATCTCTGGGGTCCCAGTACAGGAAAGATATCAACCTTCTGGAGCAAGTCCAGATGAGGCCCACCAAGATGATTAGAGGGATGAAGCACCTCTCCTTGTTCAGCCTGGAAANCTATGAAAATGCAAATAAACCAAGCAGAGTAAATCCAGACAGAACCCAAATAGCAACAGAGGCTGAATGAATAAATAAAGTCACTAGAATTAAACCAGATTTATGCTGCCACTCAGCTTCTTGAACAGCCACATAAAGCTGTAACTGACTGTGGTATGGTGGCTTCAGCCTCTGCTCCCTTGAAGCCACTATCCAACCAGGTAGAAAAATAAAGGTCTAATTCACTGGAAATTCTTTCATTTACAAAACTAATGGAATAGGGGGTTTTTATGCTTCTGCTTCAACTTCTGATTTATCTTCAACTCCATTCTGCGCATCTTTCATTTCTGCATCTTCAGTGTGGCTTGTCTGAAGAGTACCAGATGACTAAATAGAGAGACAAGAAAATATATTAATAAGTTATACAAAATTGCTAGTACAAACACTGTTTGATTCTTATTACTTGGAAAGCTTGTCTATACCCTGCCAGACTGAATGAAGACATTAGGATCTTCAGCCAAGAGAAACTAAAAATTTTCATGCAGCTAAGAAACCAGAAGCAGTGTAGAGGCCAAAATATAATACTGGTATTAGGTGGTTATGATTCTTAATGTGGCCTGCACCCACTTGCCACATGACAATTTCTTAGAAGGTTTTTAACTGAAATTCATTTATGAAGCTTCTGCAGGAACTGTTTGTGCCCTGCTTCACTATCGATGTAATTTATTTTCAGCCATTCCCATGGTCTACCCCAACCCAACTTGTATGAGGCACACTTGCACTCAGCACAAGAAATATTTTCACTGGACAACTAGTTTTGTGAAGAGACATTTCAACCTCACTAACAGTGATTTGGATGTCCTGTGCAAGAGCTTAGCTGGAAGGAAATATGATCTGACAATGTGGCTGCTCTAAAGCCCTCTCCTTGTGCACCTTCCTCATAAAAGAGGAAGAGAGCCATGAGGGAGGGCTTCAAGGTCAGCTTTTACAACACGACATAACCAGCACATCCTGACCTTGCAGTATTTTTCAAGCACAGTAAAGAGAGGTAAAAATGTCTTGGCTTGCTCATCTCAAAACCTACTGCAATGAAATTGCTATTCCACCTGTCAGCCCAGCATCTTGAGCCATCTGTTTTGTGATGATCTTAGATGATAACCACACAAAACCAAGCAAAGTCTTAAGCATGCAATGCTGGGAGAGGAGAATAGGGGGGGAAAGGGGCAGAATCCTTAAAGTCTTACACCAACTTGGCTGCAACACAAAACCACATTTAAAAGAACATTCCAGCATCAAAGGTCACTTTTTCATCCTGAGAAGCATTTCATAAGGCAAGCAAGAGCTAAGTCTTCTCTCCACAGAAAATCTGTGCAGCAGAAAACTCAGCTAGGAATCCTGGGCTTAAGACAAGGTGATAAATACCCTGACCTTCAAAAATTCACACTGCACATATGTGAACTTTTCAAATTAAGGAAATTAACTACTGATGCAACAGCAGCTGTTGAATTTAACACACTGTCAGGAATATCAGCACAGCAGTCCAAGCTATCTTCTTAGCAATCAGGCCTTTAGTAAGCAAATTCTCTTCTCCTGAACTTTGAACTTCTACTACACCATCACTAATAGGCACTGTTGGAGCTAGAGTAAAGCAGCACTATAAATGCAGTAACAGGAAAACAAGTTTTCCTTGCAAGAAAACTACCTCAAGACTGGCCCAGGGAGTAAGCATTCTTTACAGTTTATACTTCCATCAATCCCATTTCATATAAAACCATATCCATTTAAGGCAGGCCAGATGGGTCAGATTAAAAAAAAAAAACAAAAAAAAACCAAACAAAACAGCACACTGCATATTCCCAAGATCATCTAACTTGTTGGGAAGAATTCACCAGGGCAGTGGCACCCAGGCCTATATCAGCAATAGTGTGTCCAGCAGGACCAGGGCAGGGATTGTCCTCCTGTACTTGGCAATGGTGAGGCCACACCTTGAATCCTGTGTCCAGTGTTAGATGCCAAACGGTAACCTTTCATTTACATTTGGCTGGAGTCCAGCCTAAAGGATTCTACACCTTTAAAGTGATTCTGTCTCAAGCAGGTAGGGAAATTGGGGCAAAGTGCCATGTTTTTCCAATATTCCAAACAGTCTGCAGTGCAAAGACTATGAGTCTGCCTTTTGCCAAGAATATTACTCTCCCACTTCTCTGTCTTAGGAGCTAAAGAAAGCACAAAGGCTTTTGTACTTTTAGCGGGTATAGCTTGTTTCAGCAATCCACTCTTCCTATCTCAAGAGATCTTGCTGTATCCCCACACCCTGTGGAGGAAGCCAGATTTCCAGCAGCTGTGCTAGCTGAAAGGAACCTTCAGGACAGAACCTGACAGCTGGCAATTAAATCCAGCCATTTCAAAAGTGAAGATGCCTAACCGTGAAATAATTCTAGTTTAGTTGCTGTATCTTTATCTTTCTGAGAATTTTTATTAAAGCCTACCAAAATTAAGATACTGAGTGGCTTTACATCAGTATGTCTAGAAGGACAGAGTACTTCAAGAATATCAATAAGCAAAGACTGTGAACATCAAGCTGCTTTAGCCAAAAAAAAAAAAAGTGACAAAGTGAAGCATCTCATGTAGAAAATTGTCAGCTGACAGTCTGAAACAGCTGAAGTGTCAGGACGCACTCATCTGAGGACACCATGCCTCTGAAAAGACTCAATGACACAGTTAACCAAAGGAAATTACTGTACCAATTTCCAACAATTTTTTATGTTCTCCATGCATGCTCCGGAAAGGTGAAAATAACCTCACAAGATACAAGCTTTTGTACTCCCTGGTGTTGCCAAGGAAATTTGAGTCTGATATAAATCCCAAACTTATCTGAGAAGTTACAGGTCTATCTTGTCCTTCTAGACCATCAGATTTAAGGAAAAGAACCAGAATGTTTTCTCAGGATACGTGATTCTCACCAGTAACCTGAAATATTTCTTGCTAGCTGATACAATCTCGTTACAACCTGTATTCACATACTGCCATAATTAACTGAACTAGTATTTACTAAAATTCTAGTGAAAGCTTATTAGAAAAACCATCCATACAGCAGAATGATGAATCTTCTGACACTAAAGCCTCTGTGACATCTGTAGTGGAGGCCATCAACCACATCCTAATCTCTCTGTGACAAGCAAGATGTCACAGAGCTCAGCTGACAAGCTCAGCATCCTCTGTATGACAGACACAAGTTCCCACTAGATGGGACATTCTCAAAATGCAATACAAAGCCTGTTCTTTGCACTAGAACAGGCTCTAGAGGAATAGGTGCTTTTTTTCAGTTCTAGAACACTCATGTTCACATCTCATCACTTCAGCTGCTTTCTGATTAACACTGGTCTGTTGCAAATTCAGTCAAAATAGGTAAAAGCTTTCTGTGCAGTGGTTGGTACTGCTGGTTTGCCTGTTCAAACAAGATGGCCCGATCGGTCTGACTGTTGGCATTTTGAGTTCCACCCCTGCTCCCCAAAGGAGACTACTTAAGTGTTCTCCCACTGTAATTGTCTGTAATAAGAATCAAGCTGAGTACCTGAACCACTGTTCCTTGTCTAACACATGACACCACCTCCTGTAACCTTTGGAGTAGTGTTACTAACCTTTAAGTCTTTGTCTGCGAGCCTTTGGAACATGTTGGCATACATCTTTTTCTCCTTCTCGTGCTGCTCCCGTATTTTTTGCTGACAAGTCACCAGTTGCACTTTGGCAGCTTTGTTACTTGGATAAAGTTGTATCACTTTCTGGAAATCTGCTCGGGCCAGCTCAAAGTCATTGACAGCCAAGTGAGCTTCTCCACGACGGAAGAGGCCTTTTTCATTGTTGCTATCCAATTCGAGCGCCTGCATTCAAAACAGCCAAAACCAAACCACATACACTAATGAGTTTCCTTTTATAAAAATTATCTGCAGTCAGAACATCAGAGACTGCTAGGAACTGTACCTTCTGATGTAGACTTAACGAGTCTTGCCAGGGCTTACTAATAAAGGGAGTGGAATACCGTAGAAGTAAGTACAAAGAGGAATGAATATAGTAGGCTGTTTGACAAGAGAACCAGCAAGTCTAAGATTTAGTCAGGGACTAATCCCACTCCTTGAAAGACCTTTGCCAACACGACTACCTTCATCACATCTCAAGTGTTTCTTATTTCTAAACACTTGAATATTCTCAGTGTAGCAGCAAGTTAGTAAAAGATGTTCAAAGGGCACTAATTATGAAAATAATCTGTTGGATATTTTGAATGCACTAAAAATTCTGCACTACCCAAATGACAGCTGGTAAGAAAGACCAACACCACATGGCCTGTTGTCCCTAAGATGTTTAAAGCAAGAGATAAACTAGTCAGATTGCTTGTGCAGTTTAAGAATAAACAAACTCCTACTACCTTGTTGCAGTTCTCCAAAGCCTGGGAGTATTCTTTTAGCTTGAGATGGCACATAGCCAAGTTAAGGTGGGCAGCAAGCCTCAGGCTTTTGGCTTTTGATTCCTCCTCCTCGGAGAGTCCCGACTCGTGCTCCAGCCATGACACAATCTTCTTATACTGCAATGCTGCCCGCTTGTATTTCCCCTCCTGGAAACAAGGCAGTTCAATTATCTCACAGCTCGTCACAGTGACTCTTATCTCCCTCAAGTCCCTTTTGCCTGACTTCAGCAAGAGATCTAAAAAACCCCATTTGATCAAAATGTAACTTCTACCATCAAAAATATACTACTTCTGAGAGCCATTCCTGCACAGGATCAGAAAATCTTTATTTAACTGGTTCCCCACTAGAGTACTTAACTGGTCACCCACTAGAGCTAGGGGTATATGCCAGCATTGATACCTCACTGAAATCCTTCCTGTACATTCAACTTTTGATGCAAAAATAAGGGAAGATGGGACGTTCTCAAAATGTGATACAAAGATGATAGGAAACTCTTCCTTTAGCTGGTCAAATTGCTTTAAATAGCTTCTCCACACATCTCTACAAATTAATGTTGTTCATTCATAGCACTGTCCCACAGCAGGAACTGAAATACTGTACACCCCACAGTGTTATCTGTAGATACAGCAAACAGCTCTAACAGAAAGCTCCCTGCAGAGTTAGTTCTTTGGATAATCCAACCGAGTTTCTTTTTTTTTTGTAAGACACATTCCCCCCTAGTTCTCCCTGTAAAATCTCACAGAATACCATGAGCATCACTCAGAAATGACAGAAGCTGTAAATGTCATTATCAACTGATGACATGGACTAAGAAATGTTATTATTACTTGGGGACTGTAACTTACCTTGAAGTACTGAGTGCCTCTCTCCTTCACAATGGAGCTCTGTTCCAACTTTTCATCCGTGTTCATTTCCCAGGACTCCTTAGCCTAACCAAACAGGAACAATTCCAGTGAACTTCAATACAACTCCCAGGGAAATCAAGCAGCTATGCTGTTTCACACTAACAGTATGGCTGAGAAGTCTGGCAAAGCAGAGCTTTGCACTGCTAATGGAAACCAGCCTAGAGCACCAGAGATGGCAACAGACAGGGATAGAGGAAGAACAAGGATCATTTCAGCCAAGAGCTCCCAGCATGTCACCATCATCTCTGGCAACAGTGGCCTCCCTGTTTCATATCACCATTCAAGGACTCCATTGTCATAGCTTAAGCTGCACTCCCACTTTTTCCCCCACCCCTGGATCTCTTTGGGACTTCATCTCTTGTTCTCACCTTTTCAAAGCTTTTGAGTTTCACTTCATACTGCAGTTCTGCATCTGGAGGGATCTTGAATTTCTCATTCCCAGCACTTCCAAAACCATAGCTGTAAAATGGAGGTGGGGAGGGAGAAACAAAAATTACATAGAATAGAGTTCAAAACTATCCATCCAGCTACATAGGAAGATAGAGACAAAAACTCTATGCACATAAATTATTATTACAAGACAAAGGCTTGAAGAATTCTAGGTACAATTCTAAAATTAGCAAGTACAAGGCAGAAGAAAGTAAGAGAAACATAGTGTTGACTTCGTTCATCCTTGAACAGCTCCTATTATTTTATTAGTTTAGTTTGCTTTAAGGAAAAGCAAGTAATCCCTTCATCCAAAAAAAAAAAAAAGCCAAACCAAAACGACCAACTTTCAAATTACACCTATCATATTTAATATTCATGGTCTGAAGCTGAGCGTTGCCTTCAGAGCACCTGTATTTTAGTTCTATTCTTAGAAAAGCAAAGACAATAAATACCAAGATTAAGTGAGCAGCTGTACACTTAACACATTGCTAACCAGCTGACAAACAGGAAATGCCTACCAAAAGGTACTGCAGTGCAGCTCCAGTTAAGGAGCAGCATATTAGCAGGAAAACCCTCTAGATCAGATTGCTTTCCTCTTCTGCTCCCATCAGGCTCAGTTACAGTTAAAAAAAACCTCATTAAAAACTGAAATACATTAAAGTTTGATGAAAACAATCTGTGCGACTCTACTCGTTTCAGATGTGTTCTCACTGTAAAGAGAAAATTCTGCCTATATCCAAGTCTACACTGTTTTACAGTAAGCAGTCATGAAGAGGGATCACAAAAATCCAAGTTACAGAGCAACAATGTTTTTGAAAAATATTCACTATGAAGTGGCAAAGCAATCTTTGCTTGATACTTCTGATACATCCAGTTTTTGGGGCCAATCCAAGTTTTTACCACAGCAGTGAAAAAAGCTGAAAGGCATTATAACAAACATTTCTTTCTTGCCAGATGATTTGTAAAAGCCCTTCCTGTATCAAACACCTGAAACAGCATACCTGGGTTTGAGATAGAACACAGATTCCTCCGATTTCTCCATTTTTTGAATTGCTTTCTCCAGACCATGAGGGATATCGAAGTTTTCACCTTCTCCAATCTCAAACCGCAATTCCCGCTTGTCAAAAACACGATCTCCGTGTCGGCCTTCAAACTGGACTGGTAACAAAAACCAGAACAGAGAGGGAAATCAGAAGGTATCTATGTATGGCAGTGGGCAGGTACCCAGGAGTGCCCCAGGGAGTTCTAAACAGGCAGGCAGCACACAAAAAGTGCCAAAGCCTGCTTCTAAACAGTGCTGCCTATGGCATGGCAGCTACTGGCAGCAAACAGAATTTCTGCTGTTAAATTTAACAACCCCTCTTTTTCTTTGTTGTTCATTTAAGTGTTTGTTTTTTCCACTCTGACTACAAGTGCCAGAATGACTTCCCCTTTTGTTCCTCAGCACATGGAAATACTTTATGCGACTCAACCACCTTTTGTGATCAGATAAGCACTTCAACAGGTTCAGTATCATCAGAAAACACAGCTGCTGCTAGAAAATGTAAACCTTGCTAGAAACAGGAGAAGGAAAGCTTACTCTAGGTTAAGTGACTTGGTACAGAAAAGAGAAGCCATGTATCCTTCTCCCTCAGGACACACAGTTGCAGAATGTGAAAAGGTTCTGCCATCCCACACAGCAAATCCATTTGCTATTTGTAACTATGTGTAACAGCACACTTACTCTCTACAAGTGCATCCTCATTGGGCCTGGAGTAGCCCTCTCCCTTTTTGCGGATTCTTCGGATGATGCCACCATCTTCTTCATCAGTGAGGTCCTCCCCCTTGAACTCAAAAAGTTCAATCTGTGGAGAGAAGAAAAGCCTTGCATTTATTCTCATTAGACCAATTTACTAACTCACAGGATTTGCTCTCCAGAGATCTTTGAAACTTTAAACTCACTGCTGCGACAAATTATTTAGGATTTTTAAGAGCTAGTGTTAATGTAGGAGACAGGCATCCAGTCTGAATCTGTGAATGCCCTCCCAAGTAAATGTCTATCATAGTTCTAAGTGGGAGTATCACAATGACATAGAAAAACAGTCTAGTTACAAAAGATGTGTCATTGCTGCTATGAAGTGGAGAAATAGAATTATCCTATGTTTGAGTAAAACAGTAGTGAAAACTACTCCAAAGCACAAAAAAGCAAGCCATTATAATCAGCATTGTTTAGACTACCCCATTTTAAAAAAAAGTTAAGAGATAATGCTGTGGAGGCTCCTGACACGGGACCTAAGATAACTGGAATGCAAAAGGAATTGAATATCCACCAGTACTTTCACTTTTTATTTTAACTGTTACCTAGTAACAAATATTCTGGTCTTTCTCTTCAGTCAGTCTGAAAAAAGTCATTCCTGAACATTCTACTGATGACCAAGGTGTGTACCCCCCCTTTTTTTTTTGCCCAGCCTGAACAATACTATTCTATGGAATAATCTATCTAATTATATTGCTCAGCAAAAGCAATCATGAGGAACAAAGAACAAAACCATCACCAGATCAAAAAAGGACTTCCAAATCATAGCACGTGCATTATTTCATGTCATAAAGAAATGCTGGTGTGACAACACAGGTATGAAATCTCTTAATGTAAGTTTTAGAGGGTCCTTTGTAAAGCAACTTGTACAAAATCTTGGTATGGTGATAGGCCCTTACAAAAGAACGCTGCTGATACTGTATTAAGTAATAAAAAGAAAACCTAGGTAAAAGTAAAGAAGTGGAAACTTGAAGAGATTTTGGCTGTTTGAGAGTCATACTAGCCAGAAACTATTTAACCTAATAAAACTTGGGAAAATTTTCTGGATCTAAGTTCCAACCCACACCCCCGTGATCAGCACACACCCAGCACTGCTTACTTGTTGCAGCTAGTGAGCCCCAGGCTATTTTAAAAGTTAGGGAAGCACAAAACCATCACAGGCAGCTTTGGTGCTTTTCTTTCTCCCCTCTTCCCTTCGACATAACTGCTCAGGCAGGCATTAGGGGACGTCAAGACTCATGAATGAAATACCCAGAAAATGGAGGGGCCAGACTGGCAGCATCAAGGAAAGTCAAGTGGGAAGTGAATAACCTGGGTGGCCACACCAGCAGTAGTCTGATGGAACAAATCCCATCTTGCAGTTCATGCTTTTATTTATCCCAAGGTTAGGGACAGCACAGTGAAAGCTTCTCTGCTTTCTGCTGTCCACGTGCATCCTCTGTAGTAGTGCTAAGCCCTTAAGAATGCCCCACTGTGCTGCCAGGGTAGAAGGCCTTGAGCTTTTAGCTTGCATTTCAATCATCAGCTCAGCCCTGATTACACCTGGTCTCACTTGCATAGAAGCACACAGCACTCCAACATGTGTAGTTTGATCCAATATAACTAAGCCACGAGTAACTTCAGATTTATGTAAGAAAATGCTGTTTATGAACAGCTCTACATGATATTATTTTTCAGAAATAATGGTATTAATTTTGATGTACTCCAAGTGAGTAAGCTATCATCCCTTAGTGGACACTACCTGCCAACAGTAAGTCCATGGAAAAAAAGAAAAAAATGCAAATACACTACCCAAATGCAAAGCATATTGAATATCCAATTACACAAAGGCCAGTGGCACCTGGTCTGTATCAGAGATGGTGGCCAGCAGGACCAGGGCAGTGACTGTTCCCCCATACTGGGCACTGGTGAGCCCACACCTCAAATCCTGTGTTCAGTTTTGGGCCTTTCAATTCAGGAAGGACACTGAGGTGCTGGTGCATGTCCAGAGAAGGGCAATGGAGCTGGGGAAGGTTCTGGAGCACAAGTGCTGTGAGGAGCTGCAGAGGGAGCCGGGAGTGTTTAGCCTGGAGAGAAAGAGGGTCTTAGGGGGAACCTTCTCACTTTCTACAGCTCCCTGAAAGGAGGCTGTTGCCAGATGGGGTCAGTCCCTTCTTCCAGGTAACAAGTCAGAGAACAAGAAGAAATGGCCTCAAGGTGCACCAGGAGAGGCTTAGAATGGACATTATCATTAGAACAGGCTGCCCAGTGAAGGAGTTGAGTCACCCTCCCTAGAGGCAAGTAGGTGTAGATGTGGCACTCCAGTTAGTGGTTTAGTGATGGACTTGGCAGTGTCAGATTTATGATTGGACTCTATAGTCTTTTCCAACCTAAATGATTCTGTGTATAATTTACTCTCCTTAACAGATGCTCATTGTTTCCAACAAAACCTAAACAGACTTTCAGTCTTTACTTCATGAGCTATTTTCACATTTCTCAGATAGTAGATAAAACATTCAATCTCAGAGCAATCATCAGTTTTAAAACTTTCCTTTATGCACCCAGTTGTAGGATTCCATTCCATTGATTAAGTGCTTTAGAGCAAAATAATTTTAAAAATCACACTTAAAAGCAGAGCTTGCCTTCTCTCAGGCAGAATTTATTTTGAAGCAATTGTTGGCATATTGAACTGTTTCAACAGTAAGAAAAATACATCCTCTCCAAACCCTGTTGAGACTGTCAGGGTATGCTCCAGAAACAGCTTTAATGTCATCCTACATGGAAAAATTAAACACAAAAGTCTCAGCATTCTGAGCAACCATTCTCACTTCTGAAATAACACACAAGACAGCTGCTATTTCCACCCCCTTTGGGGAAGGAGGGGGAAGATGTGGGGGGAAATTACTTTTAAAATCAGTAGAAAATAAAATCTCTCCTCTCCTGGTGAGGCTGAAAGACACCAAGGATAACTGGCACCAGGCTCACCAAGACATGCAGCTCACCTCCAGGAGAGCAGCTGGCCATGTGAGTTGTCAAACTGGGTTACTCAGCTTCCAAACTCAAGACTGCTGAGTCTGTCACAGGGACTGAGTGCACAGGGCTTCATCTATGGTGGCAAGATTGATCAGTGTAGCCTGAGAAACTTTGGTAATGAACTAGCAACCTGAATCCAAACTGGTTTTATGGTGCTTTAAGGCTGACTGAAATGCTCAGCTCTGCTGAAGAGAGTTCAAAATTGCAGGGCTGTTCAAATATTGTATTCCAGCAGTTTACATGGGGAAATTACCTCTTTTCTCCCTCAAATAGGTCATAAGAGATAATGTTAATGTTGTAAAGAAAACACAAGTATAAAAAAAAGTATTACTGAGGGCATTAATTGCTCTTCCTGTTGTTGAAAACCTCACAGCATCTAATATATCATTACTCTGTTATGAAGTGGATTAAAGATTTCATTTTCTTAACTACTTCAGTCTCTCACTGAAACAGTCTGCCCTACCAGCCTGCACTTTATTGCTGCAAATCACTCCATAATTGCAAAATTACAACTGAACACTGAAGATCATTCAAGTGTTTTAAAAACTCAAAGAGAAGGCCATTACAGAGCAGTGGCAGCCAGACTAAAATTTTGTCCACGCTACCCAAAACTGACCATATTATTTTCCTTAGAAAACTTAACAATCCTGTCTTGAAAGGATATTGCATCACACATTGTTTCAAGCACACAGTTTTAATGGCCATGTTTCACTTACCTCAAAAATCAGTGTAGCATTGGGAGGTATCTTTGGGGGGCTCCCAGATGAGCCATAGGCATATTCTGGTTTACACGTAATACGACAGATTTCACCAATCTTCATAGTGGCCACAGCAATGTCCCATGCTTTGATCACCTCACCTGTACAAGTCAAATGTCAGTCACACATGAAAAGCATGATCAGGTGAAACTGAGCATCATCACTTTTGGTATGCAAAAGCTAAGGCAGCAGAAATACTAAAGAACTTGTGCTCACTCTCATTTATGTACATCAGTTTTAAGCCTAATCAAACTCTAAAGTTTCCCAGGGACCCAAATTTGGCCCAAACATTTCTTCATTCTACATTTAAAACTCATTTCATAGAGTAACAGAACACAGACACCAGCTGAAGTGCTTGGCACAGTCCCAAGTGTGAGGAAGTAACAAACTCTTCCGAGAGGAAGGTCTTAGGGTGAGAAATTGCCTGCTCCTGTTTTGAAAACAATCCAAACAAACAGCCTTTTCTGTTTGCACTTTATCAGCTGGCAAAGAGCAACACCAGTGGTAACTAAAAGTTACATATATTTGTAACAGAAAGGGGGAAGAAAGTAGTAACATTCCTTTCAAAGGGAAGAAAAGCTGTAACAAAATCCCCTCTCTTCCACAAGCTCTCCTAATTGCTGCTGCTTTCAACTCATCAGACTTTCTATTAGTCTTGTATTAATAGGTACACTTAATATCATATCAAATTGCAGTACAATTAATTTTTCTCTTTTTAAAAAAGGAAGTATTACCAATTTTTAAAAAGCAGAAGGTAAGGAACTTCCAGGGAAGATTAAGTAATAAAATTTGCCGGATCAATGATGCTTAGATTTTCAAAAAATGAAATACTTTGATAATGAAGAGATGCACTGCTCAAAGATTCATATATATGTTAACTTCAGAATTTTCTGGAAAGGAGGGTATGTTTCATCATGAGATAGCTGCCTCTGTGCACTCTCTCCCAGTATCTGGTCACAATTAAACACTCCTGAGCTGAGGTCTGCCCCCAGTAAAACCCCAATTAACAAAATGCATATCCTGGCTATTTAACTACCCTTTATCTCTACATTTCAAGACAGATTTGCTCTCCTGGAGTGCTTTGTCTGAAGCTAGTGAATTCTCCAGCAGGCCTCTCAAGGGGCTACAGTTTTCTCGTTCAGAAAAATCTCCAAGACATTCCAACGGGGCCATTCCAAGAGAATAAACTCTGAAAACAATTTTAAGTAGCAATCTTGAAAAGCAAAGGAGCCACACAAGGAAATCCCATCTCAATTATTGCCAGAAATGATCAACAGCAAAAGCAAGACATTACCTTTCCCCAAGTCAAATGAGAATTTGTCTCTTCTGTCCAGACTGGAGTCAAATTTTGTACCATCGAGAAGCCACCCCGTGTAATGGACGGTCACCTTATCACCTATCATCGGAGACTCTGTCCCAGTGCCTTCCCTCTTGACAACCTGAAAAAACAGCAACCACCATTAACTTCATGGAAATCAAGTCTGCCTGCCCACTGGACGTGAACCACAAATACCTAGATACGTGTGTTATCATCTTTAGTAGACAAAGGATTTGCAGGTTTCCTTCAGTCACCTGGAAATGGACTGGCTGTTCTTTCTGCAGATTAGCAGTGCTGCAAATGCAGAACCTCAAGATGGCTGCGCTGTGATACAGGAATTTAACAGGCAACAGTTGGCACCAGCTTACAGAGCTCTGCATTAGGCAGGGTTTTTCCTACTTTATTCAAGTATTTGCCTCATCACCTCTCTATCATCACGCCAGAGTTCAGTATTCTAGGCAAAGCACTTAAACAAGAGAAGAAGATGGTTCTTTCCGTGCAAAGTGTATTCCAACACATAATCTGAAATTATTCGAATTAAACCAAGCAGTTTAATGTACGCTAGCAGTGTCTCACTCCAGGCAGGCTAGTTCTATCAGCCTACAGAATAACACTTGAAAATTATTTATCACAATAATTTTGTCTCCCCACAATACTGACGTGGACAGCCAGCACCCCTGTCTCACATACAGCTGGCAAAGATTTCATTTTCTTCTCAGGTGGTTCCCCAGCCTGCCCAGCAAGACAAGTATTAAATAAATCCACACTATTCAGAAAGTGGGGACAATCCCTCTGATGTTCATTTGAAGCTTGTATGAAATTAGAGAATAGTGACATATCTCACAGGCAAGGATATGAGGCCTTGCCTATAACAGGATTCCTGAAGTTCAGATTTGAATTTTTCCCAATATAGACTGAAACCATCTAGCCTCAAGCCAAAGTTCTGCATTATCTTAGCCAGGCAAAAGGGGACTAATGGAGCACCCTATTTGCTTGCCTCATGGAGACCCAGAAAACATTCTGTTATAAAAGATAAACATCTATTCAAGGGCAGTTACAAAGCATCCCTCCTCTAAATGTCATGTCTTTATATCAATCATGTTTTTTTCACTGAAGGACACAGACCTTTGGGAGTCTCTTTCACAAATTTCAGTTTCCTGCAACCCACCACTGTCAATCTCCCACCATCCCTGCAACTGACTACACAACTGAAATGCTAGGACCCTCCATCCAAAACCAAAGCTTCACCACGGACAGCTGCTGCCAGACTAACGAGCTGAAAGCACGAACAAACAAAAAAACCCTCACAAACAAAACCTAGAAAAAATCCTGCCTGCTGTTCTCTAAGGTAAGGATGCTCAGCCTGAAAAGGGATGCCTGATCTCACACAGCACACCATCCCTTTACCCTTCACCAGCACCACAGCAGTTATTAGCATTACATAACCCATCTATTCATCTCTCCCCAAGGAAGGCAAAAGTTTATGCTTCCTTATCTCTGTGAGATAAGGAAACAGAGAAGTAGGAGAAAAACACATGAATCAGGTAAGCAACCTAACCTACATCATGTTTAGGCATAGATCTATACAAAACAGATGCAAACTAGCACTTTAGAGCAGCCAGTCTGATATTATTGTGAAAAACTAACTGCATTTAAAGGGAATTACTAAACTTTAGGAAATGCCATATTCTAGTTGTGTCGTAGCAAGGTATTCTCAAGTAACAAATATTTCATTTTCATTATTTATACAGTTTATTCTTTTGCATTTGTTCCATTTTGAAGAGACTGAAGTTTCACTTCTGAATATGGCAATCCTATTTTCTGTAAAGGTTTACATTTCCTTTTCAGATGAAGAAACAGGATTTTTCAGTTCATATGGCATTTCAAATGGTTTATTTCCAAACTTAACTACTTATTCTAGGGATTGTGCAAGCATATTCAGCAATATCAGATAAAAAGTTGTGGATACTATTCTGATATAAAGCTAATGAGCAAATAAACACACTCCTGGGATCACTGCAACAATACCAGTACAAAACTGGTGTAGGTTTAGTTCAGAGCTGGATGCCTGATTTCAACAGATGCATTTTGCACTCCAGCAATTATGAGAAAAATAAAATCTATGAAGGCTGGACTTTGTGACCTCTATGGTATTTTACTTATGTCACAGTCTGAATTTTTGTGATTTTCACAACCTCACTTCGTTTGCTAGTGTTTTCTACTCCCCTCCACTAAAAAAAAAAAAAAAATAGGAAAAAACCCCCCCCAAAAAAAAAAACCAACAAAAAAACCAACCCAAAAAACACCTACTGCTTCTCAGTCATCAAAAAGTAGGTACTGCATGAATCAGGCAGACCCTCACTGCCTTCCACCACGCTCCAGGGATCTGGGCTGTGGGAGACCTGGGCAGCCATGCAGATGAGAACTCTGACCTGACACGGTACTATGTGCAAATCCCAAAAATTCTCACCTAAACATGCTAGCAGGAAACATGGAAAAGCAGAAATATAGCAGCCAACATCTTCAACCTGCTCCCTGATACTGCTCCTGAACTGGAGACAGCGCCTCCGTAATGAACCCAGAATTTGGAAGGCTCTAAAGGTTAAACCCAGAATTTTGCCTTTGCTGCGGTGCCCCTTTCTCCCTCTGAACACCATAACTCCGAAATTTTACTGCGGCTGAACCACGCTTCTAAATAACCGCTGAAGTTTTTAGCAGAGCCTAAGGAAGTTTCTAGAGATATGGAAATAGGCAACGTCTGACAGAGGAAGTTCGCGCAACTCCCCCTCACGGTATAAATCCTGCTGCCCTTATCGCCTGCCTTCCCAGTACAAAGGAGAGNAGCGGGGATAGACCCGGACCCCCACAACCCGCGCTGCGGGCCGGACACAGAGCCCGGCCCGCCTGCCCCTCCCGCATCTTCCCCTAAACCGCGGGGGAAAGCCCGAACGCAGGGAGAATCATTTTCCCTGCACTGCCCCGCCGTGACCCCGAGCTCTCCCGGCGGGCAGCCCGGGCTCCGGCTGTCCCCGGCCGGGGCAGCGGGAGCCGGGAGGAGCGGGGAGCCCCCGCGGGCGGCCGGGCAGCGCTTGCGCAGCCGGAGCGAGCGCCCGCCCTCCGCCGCTGTTGTTTAATCGCCCGCGCTGCGCCAGCCCTGCCTGGATGCTCGGAAACCGCCTCGTCCCCTTCCCCGCGGGGCACACAATGGGCCCGGTGGGGCTAGGGCGCCCGGGGAGCACCTGCTCGCAGGCCAAGAGAAATGCCCCCGCTCTTTCCGTCCCCGCGGGGACCCCTTCGGGCTAGCGCGGAGGGTGGGG
>VYXD01007970.1:553897-569201 GCA_013397195.1 Hylia prasina
GGGCTCTGGCTGTGCCGAAGGAAAGGAATAGCAAAAGAGACTAAAAGAACTTGTAGTTACTCTGGCAGCTGGGTGTAAACTGCAAAATCTACAGGTTTCCCCTGAGAAAGAACATGCTTTTCAACCCCACGCAAACGTACACTCGAGGTTACTTTCAACCTGAGTAAGGAGGGAGAAGGCAGAGAAGGATTGTGGTTTCTGCATGCATTTGGTCTAGAAGCTTCTAGTTGCTCTCGATTTGCAATTTAACATGGATATGAGTTATTTGATTGCAGATTAGATCTGGAGGAGGCACAAAGCTGGTTCTGTGCATAAACTCTAGACCTTGATACACTGAGGAACATGGAGAGAAGCATCTAAGTTGGTTATGGTCCAGCAGGTCTAGCAGGTCTTGTTGGGGGAGGCACAGCAAAAACACAGGAGATAATTCTTCATCTAATGAGTCTGTAGGGTGCTAAATTTACAACCTCCAGTCAGCATTAGCACTCAAGTTCTCCTACACTCTCAATTCATCTGACATTTTTTTTTTTTCATCTAAATTTTCTAATAATAAACCAACTATATGTTGGTTTAAAATAAATCTTCGCAGGTCATTCTGTCATGTTTGGCAATGAATTTTCTGGTTGGGACTGGTACTTTTTCAGCCACGAGTTTTCTACTTCATAATCCAGCATTTAAAAATTGCAGTATGTGTTACTGGTGCCAAGTAATCTACAACTGCCAAACATGCTAGAACCAAATTTAATAAAGTGATAAGTAGTAGAAAGGAAAGGAGATCTTTTAGTGGAGATCATTCACAGATGTTACACAGCTCATATTTCCAGCCATCCCCTAGTTTTCAACATAGCAGTGCAAGCCCTTACGTAAGTAATTTAAACCAAGTACTGCAAGTTATGTTCCTTAGTAACTTTTCAGAGACTGTTTAGATACTGTTTGAGGGGCTCCCTGAAGGGCTGTATGTGCAGAGCTTTATGGAAAAGAGGACAGAGACAGCAGCAAAACGACAGTCAGTGTCTGGGGTGATGTCAGTGCCATGTTTTCAGCAGGGTATGGATGGAGGGAAGGCAGGTGGAAACAGTCTCTATTTCAAGCCTCTTCTAAGGCCTGCTTGTAGTACCACAGCGCTGTAAAGGCACCTCATGTCAGGCCTATTCTCAGAAGATACATTGCAGACACAAAGGAAAGGATTCAGAACTTGATGGGTATGCTTAGGTGAAGAGAAAATGAAAATTTTGGCAATAGCTTTCAGGCAAAGGGAAAGACAAGTGAGATGATTGCCTAAGGCAGCAGAGAACATTCCGAGCAGTAAAATGTCCTGAAAAAAGAACAAATTCCAACAAGAGTCTGGAACAGCCTCCCAGGACATGAAGCCAACCTAAACCTGGTCAGCAACATGCTAGATTTAGGAATAAGTTTATGTAAAGGCTCGCTAAAGATAACAAGGCTTGGACTTAAAACATAAAAGATGGCATAGGGCAACACAGCTCAAACATAGCTTTATCAACAAGTCCTACACAGGCAAGGGTGGGACTCAAGGTGGCTAAAGCCCATCAGGAAGGGAGGACCTTTGGGGTGCTGTCAGAGGGTTGGCTTCCCAGGTATGCCATGGCTGGAGTCACTGTGCTTGTGGGTTGACCAAAGCCCCACGCGTGGCATGGTGTGGCCTGGAAATCCACTTGCCCAGCTGTGTTGATGGTGCTGGCACCACAGACTCCTGGGAACTGGGAAAAGAAGTGAGGAATGCATGTCTGTACAAGCTCAAAGATGACATTTCAAGATAACAGCAAACAGAGTAACCAAAAAAGGAATGACCCTGACTATTCATTTGTGATTGGAACAGGAACTGAAACCACACTCATCAAGAACACT
Source organism: Hylia prasina (assembly GCA_013397195.1). Classification (NCBI taxonomy): domain Eukaryota; kingdom Metazoa; phylum Chordata; class Aves; order Passeriformes; family Sylviidae; genus Hylia; species Hylia prasina. The sequence continues at coordinate 555,767 of VYXD01007970.1, forward strand.
GGGTTCATGCTTGATTGGCTTGAAAGGGCTGAGCACAGGGTGTAAGAAACGAATAAAGGGAAGCCACACATTTCTGTGTTGACTGGTCACCAGCTGGCAGGTGGACAGACAGCCAGACATCAGCAGGGACACGCTGCTGCCAGCGGCCAGGGAACACAAACTCCAACCCAGCGTGGCTTGAGTGTGGTGAAGGCTTTCCTGGGGAAACTAATGCAAAAAAGAGAGCTCATACACCATGGGCAACAGCAATAATTTTTGCACCCACGTTACTTGAAGTAAGGCTTCCAAACATAGGTTGATTTTAACAAAGGGTTAAGTAAACTTGTTAGGGTTTTTTTTAACTTGGCATATATTTCTTCTGAGGAGTTGTTTGGTTACCGTTGAAATCCCAAGGAAACCCCATATGTTCAGCTGTTAGTGTGTCACATTTACACTGAGCTGGAAAGGAGTGTGACTTAATAGATCAGGGACAGCTTTAATTATTTCTGTTTGCTGCATTATAAAATATAACGGTGATAAGGAGGAAGCAGTGCTCAATTTATGGAAATGCACATTTTTGTGTTGCAATCAGCAGTGCTGCCATTGAAGTCCACCGTAGGGCACAAACCTTCATCAGTCGGGACCTACACTCGTATTTTGTGTGACATGTCTATGATAGGTTATTAAGCTGCCCATCACCTGAGTTATGCCCTACCTGTCCTCCAGTCTCAGCTTCACTGAGCTGTCCCAGTGTCCCTGCTTTCCCTTGCTCCCCAACAGGGTCTAGCAAATCAAGTTCCATGCCATCCTTTTAGTTTGGGCGGGATAAAGCTGGTGTTTTTCCATATTCATGACCACATCACTGCGAACTGCATGCAGTAGATTGGCATGGCCCACACACAAAGGCCATCAGAGCTCTTTTCTGCTCCTTTTCAAATGAAAGCAGCGGTGTTCCCTCATCCCCTGCTTTAAAACTGAGCAACATTTACAGGAGAGTGAGTGATCTGAGCTGTTACACAGCAGGCATGCAAATGAGACTCAACCCTTCCAGTGCCAGACTGGAAAAGGGCTCTGTGTCTGCATTTCCTGGGGATTTCTGAGCTGCTCAGCTCCCTGTTCACCAATAGATGTCAATGCTTTTCTAAAATTACAGACCATAGGACTTACAATTAGGCAAGGTCTCATTTTTTAAAAATCGTTCTCTGCTAAGGCTATGATTTCTTCTGTGCTTCTGTACACTGATTTCTATTATTTGGTGATTTCATTTATGTGATATATGCTGTCCTTTTTAGATCCCAGGTACAGATTTTCAAAAAGACTAAACAGCACTTGTTTGTATAGACATCTCTTCTGATTCAGTGTAACTCTGTCTTTATCAATTATGGCTCATTAGCTAACTTTGAACTCACAGAAATTTATTAAAATGAATTATAATTAAAATGTTATTTACCTTTCCAAATGCAAAATTATTTTTAAAATACTTGATCATGTTTCGTCAGTTGCTTTCATTTTGTTCTTTCCTTGCCTTGAAAGCAGTTAAGATTACTGGACAAATGTATGATTAGACATTCAGATTTTCTATTTATTTGTGTCCCATTAGCCAGTGAGAGTACCTTTACATGTGCATGGTAACACCACCAGAAAGGATGGGCAATTCCTGTTGTTTTTTTCCTTAAACCACTGCAACATTTTACTAGGCTTGGAAATTGTAATGTTTTATAATCTGTTGCTGTGAAGTGCTGCATGAAAATAATGCCAATGACAGTAGTTACACAGTAATGGTAATTACATGATTGATTCTGCTGCACTTTTAGTAAAAAACCCTTTTTTTTTAAGGCTTTATCAATTTTCAGTCTGTTCCCTAATAACTCTTAGGACTGTCATTGTTAAAAATAAATAAAAAAAAATACCTGCAGTAGCTTCCTTTGGTAATTGCTATCTTGATGGAATTTTAGAGTTCTCACTAATTTGCAACCTAATCTACTTTTTCTTTGGCTTTATTTCCCTTAGATGTATTTAACTTGTTTGTTTGTTTGTTTTTCTTTCATTATGTATCTGGAAAGGTTTTCTTAATGTATTTTTTCCTAATTTTTGCATTTTCCATCCAAGCTTTCTTGCTTGGCTTCCTCCCACTTCTCCATGCCATTTCTCCAGCTGTGTCAGAGGAAGGTCAGGTTGGATGTTAGGACCATTACAGTGTCCCACTACTGTAACCATAAATTTCTTACTTATAGCCAAATCTACAAAATCCAGATCTACCCTCTTTCAGTTTAAAACTTTGTTGCTGAGAAACAGACACTGAAAATAAGTATTTTTGTCTCTTCAGCAAATGCCAAACATCAGCATCCCTCTCCTTGCTCAATTTGTTGATAAACATGGGAAGAAGCAAGAGTCCACCAATTCCTTACTGCTTACAGGCTTTGCAACATTCTTGATTCTTAGCTACCGTGCAGACAGCTAAATTGCAAATCTGAAAGAGGGAAAAGACTGGAAAACCCAGGGGCTCACCCTAATGAGGAATCCCTAGAAATGGTGTATCTCACTCACTTAGGCTGCCTCTGTTCTTAACAGGTGAGACATCTCAGTGTCTGTCTTGCCTCTTTTGTCCCATACTTCACAGATACTGCACAATCCCATAATTTTTACTCATGGAAGTCCTCCCATATTTTGTAGGGACCTCACCCAAAAATGACTGACCACTTAACACACAAAATCTATTCCCATATTCATCCTTAGAGCTCGCCCAGGTCCCCTGTCTCACAGATATTCTTCCTGAGGGGACCAAGGGGTATTCCTTCCTTTGGATCATATCTCTTTTGCCTGTGTGTGGTGGCTTTTGGACAGCAGATGATGGAATCCTAAGTCTGCATGTAATGAAACCCAATTACCTTCCCATCACATTTTTTGTCCCTTTTCCAGAGACAGAAGAAAGACTAGGATAGATTTAGTCATCTGGCATGATTTTTAAATGTTTGCTCCAATACCTACTCTCACAGTATTCTCAGCACTGCAGGGAGTAGAAACTCTCTGGAGGTGAGAGGTGGAAGGTGCAGGAGGGAAGACAGGGAATTCAGAATCTTTATCTTGAGATACTGTCATGGAGAATTTTTACTTTGACATTAAGAGAGGAGGCAGCTAGGAGCCAAGATCTTCCTCTTCTTTCTGTGTGGGCCCAGGTCTAGTGGTTGTTTCCTCCTAACTGATGTGAGAGACAGCCAGCTCAGTCTTCTGCAGCTTCTTTCAGTTCTTCAGTTCCTGTTAGACGTGTATGTTCTCTGTTCCTGCTGAGTTTTCTCCCTTCTCTCTCTCGAAAGAGGAGATCACCTGTAGTTGTGTCTGCTCGGGGTCTGATGTGTGCACTTCTCTCCACTCTGAAATGCTTAATACAATTGAAATGGAAAAACTGTGATTACATAGGAATTGGGAATTCTGTTACATGGTCACAATTGCTTTCAGTCAAGAGAGTTAAAATCCTTTCCAAAACAGCCACACCTTGTTCTGGATAAATGCTGGAGCAGGAGTGTTCCTAGGTTGAGAGTATAGGATGTTAGCTTTCAGATCCCATGATAAGAAGAAAGGTGGGGGTTAAGAAGTTTGCTGATCTTACATCAGGCTTAGTCCTGTGGTTTATCCCCATGTAGAATAACTGAGGGACAATCCCAAGCACAAATACAGGCTGGATGGAGAATTAATTGAGACCAGCCCTGCTGAGGAGGACTTGAGGGTGTTGGTTTGACCAGAAGTTTGACATGACCTGGCAATGTACATTCACAGCCTACAAAATCAACCGTGCCCTGGGTTGCATCCAAAGCAGCATGAACAGCAGGGCAAGGGAGGGGATTGTGTCCCTCTGCTCTTGTGAGACCCTATGGATGCATCCAGCTCTGGGGTTCCTAGTAGAAGGAAAACATAGACCTCTGTTAATCAGCAGCTTTGACTCATGAATTGCATGCAAAACAATAGTGGAGTCCCATGATAGTTTTGGTGAAACACAGAGCTTCCAGGCATGACCAGAGAGGATAAGCAATACTGTCATTCTAGGTCGGGTTGCTGTTTCTAAGCACCCTGGGGCTTGTGACAAATCCAGATCAAGGATGCAGCTCCTCCAGGACTTGCCATTTTCCTGTGTTTGGATGAGAAGGGCTTGCTTTCAGGGTAGCCAATTGTGAAGTGTGTGTGAAGCCTGGTGTTGGCACGGGGTGCTGGCAGGGAAAGATCCACACCCCTTCAGAGCAGCTCCTTCCCTTGCCATAGGTGTTGTGCTCAAAGTCACTCTTCTGAATCCTGAATGACACAAACTGGGTGGGACTGGGTCATGCTCTCACACCTCAAAGCTTTCCTGTTTGCACAGCCACAGCTGCCCCAGCTCAGCAGAAGACAGCTCTGGGGAAAAGCTGAGCCAAACTTTCACAGCGAGGGAGCCTTAACAGAGCCTTAACAGAGCCCTTAAAGGGCTTGGCAGTCAAGGTCAGTACACTCTCCTTACTTCACAGGTGGGAAAACAGACAAAACAAAGCTATGGGGAAGGGAAATTATTTTATTGAGATTGTAAAAGAGTTTGGATCCGGGAACCAGGGCGTGAACCTCCTGTGCCCAGACATGCTCTCCTGGATATTGTGTGCTTTAAACTGACAGTTGTTGCTGGTCATCTCCATCATTTTTGCTGACTCTCCTCTCCCTCACAGCACCTCCTAATACTAAGCACGGGCTTATAGTGCCTGAATGGAGGTAGAAAAGTATGACTTTGGACTACCATGTTGCAGCAACAGCATGTAGCTCTGTACGTATCCAATCTGGAGCTAAAATGTGAACTGCATGTTTGTGCATTGTGTTGATACAGTCTTTTCATTTTCTGTCTGTTCCTGTGTAAACCACCTCGGGAGCCTCTGGCACACTCCCATTTCAAATAAATTGTTAATGGGAAAGTGAATACCTTTATTTCCCTGTTTTCCTCCACGGTGCATAGCAGAATTTGTTGAAACAATCACTTTGTCTCCATAGTCATGGTATACTTGTCACTTCTATTTAAATGTGTAAATACTGTGATAACAAAGCTAAACAAGCAAACAAACAAACCAGCCAAATCCCCAAAAAAGTTGTATCCACAAATCTGACTCCTCTTTGTTTGGAGTTCCTACTAGATGGCAAAAAAATTTAATTGCTCTGTGGAGTTGTTACATCTGTTCCTTATTGCTGGACTCTAATGGATGTTGTTCTTCTCTCCACCAGACAGGAGTGTCCTGGAGATGAAGCCCTGCGCCACCTACGAGCTGTTAGTGGATGGTGTGGGGCCATGGGACTTCACTGGGGGTTTTGTTCCCTGTGAGCTGCTCCTCGTTGGAGAGGACGCCTACCCTGTGCTCCTGAGCGCTAAGAAGCAGGTCCTGATTGCTGCTTCACAGTATGGGAAGGGCCGGATGGTGGTTGTTTCCCATGAAGGAATCCTGAAGAGCCCCAAGTTCTCCCAGTTCCTCAGGAACGCCGTGGAGTGGCTCAAGCCTTGCCCCGAGGCCGTGGTTGGGGTTCATCCTCGGCTGGATTGCCTGTCCCAGGGACTGCTCGGGGCCGGCACCCGAGTGCAGGTGGGGGCAGAGCCCAGCCCACCCATGGGGGTGTTCTGTATGGACGCCTATGACAGCTCCCGGGCCAAAGGCATCGTGGACTTTGTCAAGGGGGGTGGAGGGCTGCTTGTTGGAGGCCAAGCCTGGCACTGGGCGAGTCGACACGGCAAGGAGAAGGTGCTGTTCGAATTCCCTGGGAACCAGGTGACCAGCGTGGCTGGCGTGTACTTCACAGGAAACGCCGTGGAAAAAGGCGTCTTCAAAGTCGCCAAGAAGATTCCCAAGATCCCATTAGTTGTCCCGTGAGTATCTGAATTGCCCTCTCCTTAAACCAGCGGCCAGATTATGTGGGTGGGTTGTTTGTGGAAGATTTGGGAGGTGAGAGGTGAGGGTGATGGTGAATGCTGCTTCTTTAATAACCAGGATGGAATTGCTGCCTTCCAATCTAAAGGACACCTTCCCATTCTTTGCAATTGGAAAGAATGCTGTCTTCAACTGCTTCCAGGGCAGCAGGATGTGGCCCAGGGAATCCATTCTAAGAGAAGGAAATGAGAAGGAGCCATCTTTCAGAGCAGCCTGCCTGATCAAGTGTACCTGAGTGAAATGCAGCAAAACAGGGACAGGCAGAGGAACTCATCTCCCTCTCCCCACACATCTCTACATTCAGGGCAACTTTCCCACAGCTGAAAACCAGGCTGGAGATGAAGCAGCAGGCCAGCTCCCTGGGCCAGGCTCTGGCTGACTGCTGCTAAACCTGTTTAGCCTGTCCCTTGCAGGAATTTGCTTCTGCAAGTAAGCCCCTGGAGCTGGCAAGAGCTGAGGCTGGGTGTCTCCTCCCTTCTCAGCTCCTGACACAAGCTGTGGGCAAGAAATCTCAGTGCTCCCAAGTTTTTTGGGACTCCAGCTTGGCTCTCTGTGTTCTGGATTATCAGGTGTAAAACTCTGGGCTGTTATGACTCATATTGCACAACTGACCAGGCATTGGAATCCTGGATGTTGCCCTGCTCTCTTCCTCCCCTTGCCAGTGGCTATGCCAGGCCCTTTCTCCTGCCACTTTCTGCTAAATTACATAAGGCACAGCAGGTTCTCCGAGGAGCATTAGTGCTGCTGCACTTCCTCTGTGTGGCAGCTTCCTTTCACTGTAGTGACAGCCACAGCAATTACAGTGAAACTCCCTGCATGTCTTTCCTTCACAGCCTTTTCCTTGTGGATATAGAATGCTAAATTTCTAATATTTTCAAACAATTAAGGAAATTTGATACTTTCTGTTGTTTTCAGGTAAAAGTAGTAAGGAGCTCTTCAATGAAATGCTTAGGGCACAGCTAACAAATCAGGTTGCTTAATTAAAATTTGCTGGTTGCTTCTTGTTACCACCTGCACTGCACAGGCATGTTCCCACTGCTTCATGCACATGGCATGGAAGAGGGAGAGGGGTGGGGAATTCCGAAGAGAAAAATTACATCACAATTTGCCAGACTTCAAATGGTAACTAAGGGTGAATTACACCTTGTTTCGGTTATTTTTTGTGGGGATTTTGTTTGAATCCAGAGCCACAGAGAAATTTAGATCTCCAATTTCTGTGTAACACAACAGCTCTTTACATCTGGGTCTTACTGCCAGATTTGTGTGCAAAGAATCAGGCTTCAGTCTGAGACAAGGGCTGTGCCATATGCCTGGGCACATGCTCTGTGTGACAAAGGGTCTCAGTAAAGTAATAACCAAAGAAGAGCTGCAGACTTAATTCCTGTCCTACAGGCATGAAGAAGGGCAACATCATTTATTCTCACTGAGTTGGCAGCAATGGCCACATAACAACAGATCCTTCACAGGTGTTGGGGGAAAACTGTTTGGCAGAACCAGGGGAAAGTGTACACAAAGCAAGCAAGAGTAATTCAGCATGTCTTTCTCCACAGTGACATATAGGAGTTATATGGAAATAGCAGAGATAAGAGAGCCTTGCACAGCCTAATCTCTTTTTATTGTGGAGACCAACAATGTGAGGTAACGTGAGGTGTATGTGTTAGGGCTCTAATTCAGCTTCCAGTCACTCACTATTTGTCCAGCAGTGTCCATGCCTGTCCATGTAGCCCATCTGTCCTAGCACTCCTTTCTTCACTTCTCAGCAGTGGCAGAGCTTGGGAAAAGGCACAGGAATCTTTCGGGCTCGCCTAGTTCACAAAGGCTAGGGTGGGGCAAATAGAGAAAGTTTCTCTTAAAGGAGATATGCCAATTCCCAGATTATGTGCCGTTTAAATCTGCAGTTTAAAAAAGTATGAAGGGTCTGATTTTTGAATTTCTGCAAAGTATTTAGATTTTCAGGTGGCTCTTCAAAGACAGAGGTCTAGAAGCTTCCTTTTGACCTATTCATTCCATTTTCTAAATAAGGGCCGAGATTCCTACAGATTTGCTTGGCTGTAGCAACTGAGGCTTTAAAAGGAGCAAAATGAGTCATTGATGGAGTTGGGTTTTTTTTTAAATAAAGAACTGGCAGCATGATGTCCTGGGATGAAGGAGAAAGAAGAGGCAAGGATGGCCACTGAGAATAGCTCAGTTGCTTAGAACATGGTGCTAGCAATAGCGTCAAGGAGGTGGGTCCCTGTATGGACCACTCGCTTAAGAGTTGGACTCGGTGATCCTTCCAACTCAGAATATTCTGTGAAATCAGGAGAGGAACTCCTTAAGTTTCAGCTCTGACACCAGTCATTTTGTACCAAGGATTCTGGGCCGGGGGCTAACCTGGACGTCTCTTGGTTCTGCAGGCACCAGGCCAACCTGAGCCTCGATGCTGAGTTTCTCCTGCGCGGTGTGTCGGAGCTGGATTTGGTGACGGGGGGCACACCCTCCACCTTGCTGGTGCACGGAGCCCTCTCCTTCCCGCTGTGCCTGGACAGCTCCCAGCGCTGCCTCTTGGCTGCCGCACGCTACGGCCGCGGCCGCGTGGTGCTGGCCACCCACGAGAGCCAACTCTTCTCCCCAAAGCTGGCCAGGTTCCTGCTCAATGCTGTCTCCTGGCTGGATGCCGGGAGGAAGGGGCTGGTGGGGGTGGATCCCAGACTGAAGAAGATGTGCAGCCTCCTGTCTCAGGCACAGGTGAAGTCGCAGGTGTCACAGCTGGCGGGTGACATCAGCGTGTACTGCTGCACTTCTTACGGTGACGGAGAAGCCGAGAGGATCCACGCTTTCGTGGCCGAGGGAGGCGGCCTGCTGGTGGGGGGCCAGGCCTGGTACTGGGCTTCCCAGAACTGTGGCAAAGCGGCTGTGGCAGAATATCCTGGCAACAGGATCCTGAACCGCTTTGGGCTGAGCATCCTGGGGCAGCGCGGCCGGGCAGCCACGTACCCGCCCGTGGGGCCGGGGGAGCACTACCACTTCCGCAGGGCGCTCCTGCTCTTCAGCACGCAGCTGCCGGGGCATCAGGAGCTCACGGAGCCCCTGAAGGGCTGGCTGCACCCTCTGGCACAGGACTGCGCTACCTTCCTGCACATCCCAGCCCACGACTGCCCGGCATACGCCTCGCTCCACCGCATCCTGACCAAAGTGCTCAAGAGGACTGGGATCCCGCAGGTCAGCGGGCACTGCCCAGTCAAGAGCAACTCCAAAGAGGCAGTGCTTCTCTGCATGGCGACTGAGCTGTCCCTCACCATGACAGACAGCGCAGCCCTGGTGCAGAAACCTGCTGCTGGGGTCTGTGCCCTCCCTGTCACTGTGGAAATCGATGGCACAAACCCAGGTGAGGAGTTCTCTCTCTTTCTCCCAAGGCATCCTGTTGCTGGGATCAGTGGGGTGCCCGCCCTCAGTGTGCCTGTGTCTGTGTGTGCCTGAACATGGGCACAGATGTGCAATTTCACCGTGGGCTTGAGAGGAGGCTGAACTCAGTGCAGTGGCAGACAAGCTCCTTTTGTGGCCAGCCCTGATCTCAGCACCTGAAACACCCCATGGAAGTCCTGCTTCCTCCCTGTTGGTGCACAGGCACTGGCAGAAGAAGAACCCCCAACAAGTGGTACCACAGGCCACAATGGTTTTGGCAAGAATCTTCTCTGAGAAACCCTGGACTCTACACTGCAGGTTGCTGTTCCATAGTTGTGCTGATACAGCCATCTATGCAATCATCCTACAAAGAGGTGGGAGTTAGAAAGGTTTATTTGTGATCTAGGTCATTTCATCCTGAGTTATAGCACAATCCCACAGCTTGGTTTACCAGCACAGTGGAGGGACGATCTGGTTTTTGGGGGTGAAAACAAGAGGCTGGAAATATGGTCGGAACTTCTTGGGCTGACACCACCACTAAAGCCAAAGTATTGGGTAAATACACCATAAATTACTTGTCTAAGCTTAGGCCTTGTATCTCTACCAGCTTGCTGAGATTCCTGCTCACAATCTTCCTGATATGTTTAAGCCCTGGGTTAAATTCCACTAGTAACATTTATCCCCTGGACAGATTTTTTTGGTATTAGAATATGATTTAGAGGACTTGTTTCCAAATGGTTCTAATGAGATAAAGGAGGCTGTTCGGGAATGGCAATGTCTGAGTGCAGTGGCTGTGCAGAGAGAAAAGTTGTAGAAAAACTTCTCACTGGTTTTAACACTAATGAGTCAGGACAAAAGCAGAAAATACTCAGAATTGATGTCATTTCACATAAATGAAAAAGAAAAAAACTAAAGCAAGCCCTGAGCACCATTTCAAAACTGCCTTTGGTGCAAATTCAGCAAAACTGAAATGAACTGGTAACACACAGTGATATGGTCTAATTTGCATTTTTCCTTGGATTAGGTCTTGCTTGACAAAACTGGTTCTGCTTTCTTGGATGACAGGAAAGGTTGTAAGTTGGGTGCTTAATGACAATTCAGCTCTTTTTAGGACTTCTGGTGTTTGGATTGAAATGTACCTAAGTAAACTTTGAAATGTACCTAAGTAAATTTTTATGTCAGAACTAGGGAGTAGAATCTGCCTGATCAGTACAGTAAAGATAGATCAGTTTTGCATTGTAAATTCTGTAAATTGCAAGTGTTTAGAGAGATTTATGTGGAGGAGACTTGCTTTTCCATGGGAAGACTATCTAGAAACTGCTGACTTCCTTGGTACCCTTCTTACAGGTACACCTAACACAGTCTCTTGAGGCTTTCTCATCACTTCAGTCAGCTAGAAATGACAATTCCTATGGGCTCCAGTTTGTGCTGGACCAGTCACTAAGGAAAGATGTGATGCTACTGTCAGTCTGTTATTTGGTGAATGTTTTATGACCATTACAACTTCAGTGATGTAATCCCATCATAGCTGGGACCTCTTATGAGGTCTTTAAGATAAGAGGCTCTGAGTATAGGAGGTGTTGGAGTTTTGACTTCCTTTCTCTTTTTTTTCCCTCCCCTCATTTTTAGAAGATACTACGTGCCTCATTTAAGCTTGGTGTTTCCAGAAGCGTAAATCTGGACGGGCTTGCTTGCTAACAGTGTGATAATTTTGTTCATTTATTTGTATTCCTGACAAGTTGGGTAAATGGGAGATGGTTCTGTGAGTGTATAGCAAGGGAATAGGAGAGGATGGAAGATTATTCTCCTGTTGCAACTTGAAATCTCCAGGATCTGTAATGGTCTGGACAAAGAAGTGCTTGACTATTCAGGAGCGTGTTCTCTTATGTTTTAGGAAAGACAGCCTGGAGGAGCACAGGACTCTACCTCCCCGAAGGGCACACAGCAGTAATAACGTGCCCTTGCCTGGTGGTCGGTGCTGGTCTGAAGGTAAACTCTCTCTGCTTGGCGTCGGTTTACAGCGGTGTATTTGTCGGCTGAGCCGTCAGAAATAGCACGGGGAAGGGTTTTCTCCTTAATGGCTTTTTCCACCTTTCCCGCCCTTTCCTACTGCTGCCACCCTGTGGCACTTTAATTGCTTTGTCATAATTTCTTCACCTTACGTCCTCAGGCTTTTCTTTTGCATTCCCCCCACTCCGTGTGCTGGTACGATAATGTAAGTGTGCCTGCTGCTTGAGGGCAGTTGGTTTTTGTTCTGTTACGGTGCAAAAAAGCCCGATCAAGGTAATTTTCAGGTCCGAGAGAAGTACTTGGGCCCTTCTATGAACCAAACTTGATTCCATCTCTCCAGATCTCTTGTAAATTCCTTCTACAGTGCTGTCACTACTGCTCATTTAGATGTACCCAGATGAGATAGGCACTGTTACTTGGGCTCCTGTTCTCTGCAAAATACAAATACAAGAGGCAAAGGCTTACCTGCTTGGATATTTTTTGCGGTGACCTCCCTGCAGCTGAAATGCAAAGCTAACTCAGGTGCTTCTGTCTGATCCCACAGCCACGTGCTGTCTGTTTTATTATAAGAGCTTGAAGGAAGAGGCACAATAAAAGAAGCCAGTCATGACCACATCTCTCCAAATCATGTTATAGGAAGTGACTCTGATGCTGGGGAAGGGTGGAGGAATCACCAATGCAAGTGCAGTGCAGTGGAAGAAGTCACTTTAGTACTCTGACCTGCTGGTGAAGGATGCAGTTGAGCCAGGAATACTGGGAGTAGACTGAGAGAAGGACAGCATGAACTTTACCTTTGTTTTTTACTGTATTTAGCCTCTGGTCACCACAGGCTGAAAATCTGAACTAGGCTGGAGTCAGAAAACTGCTTCTGTGTACATGCTCTGCAGGGACAGTGCTGCAGTGGAGAGCTCAGCAGGTGCTGGGGTCAGTCTGCCAGGTCACACTGGCACACCTTTGACCAGCTGTTCCTACCCTTCTTGCCAGGTGCAGGTTGGGTGTCACACGGATGACCTCTCTAAAGCCAAGGAGCTGAAACGGGCACCAGTGGTGATACGCACCTGTGATGTCGCCTGCCAGAAACAATCCGTGTCCTGCCTCTGGGGTGGCCTCATTTACATCATAGTACCAGCAAAGAGTGTCCTGGGGAACGTGCCCATCACGGTGGAAGGGGTGGTCAGAGCTCCTTTCTTCAAGCTTGGTAGGTTTGTTCACCTTGGTGCTTTTTGCCTGAGGGCTGCTCACAGATGGAGTTGTCCCAGTGACTGAAAGGAAAGATGGTCCTGTGCTTAGGAGGGTCTTAGAAATGCTTGGCTTTAGGAATACCCAGATTTATTTTCCTTAATATATTGTCCTCTGGGATTCCTATTTTCCTACTAATTTTTAAAAAGGGTGGAAGGGAGGTCCCCAGGAATCACCATCCTGTCAGCCTTAGCTGTGCCTGGGAAGATCATGGAACAAACTCTACTAGATGCTGTGCTAGGGCTCGTGGAGGACAGGGAGGTGATTTGGACCAGCCAGCACAGCTTCACCAAGGGTAAGTCCAAGAAAGGGGACAAAGCCTTTAGCAGGACCCGTTGTAGTAGGACAGGGGGCAATGGTTTTAAATTAAAAGAGGACCAATTCAGAAAGAAGTTTTTTACAACGAGGATGGTGGAACACCAAAATAATTTACCCAAAGAGGTGATGGATGCTTCATTCCTGGAAACATTCAAGGTGAAAATGGGCAAGGCTCTGAGCAACCTATTCTAGTTGAAGATATCCCCCCTGCTCATAGCAAGAGGGTTGAAACAGATCACCTTTAAGACCCCTTCCACCCAAACTATTTTACAGTTGTATGAATCTCTGCGTCCGGGTAAGTCACTTAGTCACTCGGAGCCTGTTACATGGCTGGGAGTGGGTGAAAGAACTTCCACAAAATGGGCAGGGTTTGTCCATACCAACATTTCTTGGAGGCTGGATTTGTTATTTGTGATGAAAACTGTTGTGCTGGGGAGAGGGAGATCTCTGCCACGGCAAAGCATGCTTTGTGCTCTTCCTGCTTTACTGTGCCCTCATATGGCCATCTCTAGATCCTACAAGACATCACTGCTGAATTTCCCGTGTTTCCAGCATTCCCTCCCCTCCCCTCCCCTCCCCTC
>VYXD01007970.1:569256-590284 GCA_013397195.1 Hylia prasina
TCTCTGTCAAACTGAACAGAATCACCATGTTATGTGAAACAGCAACTCTGCTGGACAAAAAGAAATGAGACATTGGAGAAACTTGTTGCTTCTTGTTCTCTGATACAAAGCAGGGATCTGTTTTTTGCTATGCTACTCTGTTATATGCCAGTCCTTTTCTGTTTTCTACCTATTAAAGAGCCTGAGGAAGCTTTCCAAGAACAGATAGAGGAATGGCTATTTAACAGCCGCCACCCACAGTCATGCAACTACCACATACTGTTTTCCAAGAAATTTTCATGACCTGGTCTCTGAGCTTCACTTCTGTGAGCACGCTCAAAAGTGAGAATTGTGTTTGATTTTCTGTGTTGCTGCTGTAGGGGAGACCTGTGAAAGGCAGTGGGAGTCCTGTATCCGGCACTACCCCGCTCCCTGGGCAGAGCTGGCTGTTGAGAATCTCATCCTGACGGTGCCTTCTGACAGCATCCGCCACATGGAGAGCCCACGGCCGCTGCTGACCCTGTGGGACAAGATCATGGTGGCGATAAGCGAGCTGGCAGCCGTACCAGCAAAATTCCCAAGGCCAGAGAGGATTGTAACAGATGTCCAGATCTCCTGCGGTAGGTACATTGCCATATGGCCTTCTCCAGGGCTAAGAGGCAAGTGGCTTCTAGCAGCAGTGGCTGTTCCTTCAAGGTTATTTTGCTAAAACCAGACTGGGAACATATGTGAGGTGTTAAATGACTGTGACCCTTGCATAATTGTGAGCCGCTCCGTCAGGGTGGAAATGCGGTGAGGCAGGGCTTGGAAAACATACTGATCTTTCCAGATGCCTCCCTGCTCTCAAAACTGGTGGTGTCTCCTCAGCTGTTCTCCTGTTGGGGTGTGTTAAGATGCAGAGCTGCTGACTGCAGTGGCTTCTTTAGCTCACATGCAGTTATTCATTCTCCCTCCTGAATGCACTGCAGAGCCAGTACAGCTGGCAAGCAGTGACCTGATTTCTATTTTTTCTCTGGCTCAGCCACAGGACTGTTCTCATGTGTTCAGTGACAACTTCTAAATCTCTGTGTGCCTACTTGCTGGAGGTGGGCTCCACAAAGGTTATTGTGGGCAAAGCTAAGCCTGAAAAGATGCGTGCCTGAGATGATGGCAGTGTGGAAGCAGAACCAGTATTGCTGTCAAAGCCCAGGAGTGTGTATTTTTGCAGCTGATGTTCCCCCACTTCAGCTTTTCCAGTTATGAATTGAGTGCCTTTGATCAAGAATCAAATTATACAATAAACATGGAACTTTGCAATAAAAATTTTGCTCAGTTGTTTTTCAAAATAAACTAGTTAAATTCATCATCCCACAATTGAGACAAGGGCTTGGCATGAACCCTGATGCCCTAAACTTTTGCTAAGCTACAATGGAAAGAATTTGTGGCACATCTTGGGAGTGTTAGGTTCTGCTATGCTGAGCAAATGCCAGTTAAAAATACCATAGTCTACAGACATAAAATTTCTTTTAGCTTGGGTGGACTAAATGGTTTCACACTCAAATTTCTGGATCTGAACTTTTTGGATGGTAGTGATTGCTAATTCCATATATCCCTCTTATTAAAAAAGAGGAAGCTCAAGATCTTCACTAGTTCCTGCAGAAACTAGTTCCAGGCCATTCACATTCATGTTTGCCAGTTCCTGCAGGAAGGGAATTGCCATTCCTGTTCATCCACCAGTCTCCCTCTGTGTAAAGGGCTGCTTATCCCCTGTTACAACAGGTGTTTGAATCTGGGGGCATTGCTCTTGCATGAAGTTTTGGGAATCTTCAAGGAGGCCCAGTTAGGGAAGAAGACACCAAGGAGGTGTAAGTAAAATCCCTTGCAGTGCACATTTATTGCCTAGCAGCCTGCTGGGAAGTTGTTTATGGAATAGCTATCCTGCAAGGTTAAGAACAGGCTTAAATGTGACAGGCTTTGCAGGCCTTAAGCATGACAAACTGTGTTTTCCATGTGTCTCATCCACACCAGTGACCACTGGAGTGCAGGTCTGCAGTATCCACACTCTAGAGAAGAGCACTCAAGGAGTGCCATGGTGCTGAATCACATTTTGGCATGGTTGATGTCGACTGTGCTCAGCCTATAGGGGTTCAGGTGTGTTCTGGGCAATGGTCAGGCTTTTCTCCTCATCCTGAAACCTCAACCTCAGTCCAACAATGGGTGT
This sequence comes from Hylia prasina, assembly GCA_013397195.1. Classification (NCBI taxonomy): domain Eukaryota; kingdom Metazoa; phylum Chordata; class Aves; order Passeriformes; family Sylviidae; genus Hylia; species Hylia prasina. Next base: position 571,436 of record VYXD01007970.1, read on the forward strand.
ACATTTATACATAAAAGGGAAAGCAGGCAAAACAGCACTTATGTGATGGTTCAGTCCTACCTTTATTGTTTGACTGTTGTAAGGGTGACTATCTGTTCGGGTGAAACTCGATGTATATCCTTACATCACACTGGGAAAAGCTGACTGTTCATGGTAACAAAAAAGTGTTATTTGTGAGATGGAGGAAAGGCACTAGAGAAATGAAAAATAAACAGTAATCATTGATGTCTAAGAAGCACTGAGGTGAGCACTTAATGACGTGTGTAGTTACCTGTCTCTCCTGCAGGCTGGATGCATGCTGGCTACCCCATCATGGGCCACCTGGATTCAGTGAAGGAGATGTTAGATGTGGAGCACATGCAAACTACTGGTCTTTGGGGTCCCATCCATGAGCTGGGACACAATCAACAGCAGCAGGCATGGGAGTTTCCTCCTCACACCACAGAGGCCACATGCAACCTCTGGTCTGTCTATGTTCACGAGGAGGTGCTGGGCATTCCCAGGCATCGGGCCCATCAGGCACTCAAGCCACAGTGCCGGCAGGAAAGGATAAAAGCCTATCTGAAGAAAGGTGCTCAGCTAAAGGACTGGAATGTGTGGACTGCTCTGGAGACATACCTGCAGGTAACAGGGAAAAGTGTGTGTGTGTTCTTAGTGCAGTCACTGCAGCCTGTGTCACAGGGATGTCTGCAGCTTGGTGACTGCAGCTGTGAAGCCTTGTAAGCATTTGATTACTGTCAGGGTTTATCTTGGGCCCAGAAAGCCCCTGAGAGGTAAACAGACAGAGTGGTAAAGTTGATGTCTCCTGAAAACCTTCCTTTGCCAGACTTGGGCTTAGCCACTCAGGGAGATAGCTCAGTGCAGTGTTTCTCCCTAGAAGAGAAACAGGAACTGCTGCTTGTTATACAACATGGGGAAAGGAGGATCAAACTTGGGCATAGCTCTTTAATCCACAGCAGATTTCCTGTGGGACAGCAGGCTAGTTGTCAAAAAAACCTTGGCACTGTCAAGTGTCCAGAACAGCCAGGCTTTGAACGGTCTCCTGGTGAGTTACATGGCCTTTTAAAAAATATACAGAGAGGAGGGTGTCCATGTCATCCAGTGCACTGAGTGGAGCCAGTGTAGTCCATCAAGTGGCAAAAGGATGGGCTCAGCCTATCCTCCTGCACTCAGAACTGGATCCCTCACTATGGTTGAGACTCTAAAACATGAACTCTGTCCTAGATTAAACTACATTGTCTCAGGAGGCATGCAAGAGAGATCTCCCCCTTTCCCTTAATCCTCCTAGAAACTATTAGCCTAATGGAGAGAGCACTCAACCTGATTTTAACTGGGGACTGCAAAGCAGATGTCCATTATGATGGCTTAAGCTACTGACTGTTGTGAGGTGAATATCCCTCAGTTCCCTTGTCTGAGGGCTCTCACACTTTATATGAGGAAAAGAACATTTACTGGAGCAGTATTGATCCTGACTTTTCCACATCCCAGAGAAGCATCTGAATCATCAAGCTGAAGAGTCATCCTCTGGTGTTTTTTGATGCAGCAAATAACAAAACGTTTATACAGAGAGGAACAGTTTTAAGAGGAGAAATTTTCCCACAATACCTTACCAGTTTGGCCACTGCCTCACCCTTGTAGGCTGAGATGTCTCATCTCCTGTCCGTTTGGTAACAGGGCTGCTGGAATAAATGTGGCACGAAAGAACAGTTCTAACTCTGCAGCAGCAGTTTTTCTGTATGAATTCCTTCTGTTCTTATTCTTAGGCAAAGCATACCCTGTTCATAATCTTTCCTTCCTGTTTTTCTCAATACTTGTTGTTCTCCTGTGCTCCTTCTTTCTAGCTATTCTGTCAGTGTCCCCTCTGATACTGTTTTCACTGTCTCCAAAGCAGCAGCTTATATATAGGTTGCTGACACTTCTGGCTACTCTCAATATATCTTTGATCTCTCTTTTGGGAGATCAGTGTAATGGGAAGGTATTTTTCTGTACTTTAGTGCTCTTAGTTGTGCTCTGAAACCTGAAAGTTGGATGCTTTCATCTAAATTTACATTCCTTCTAAAAGACACTGCAGACACCTGTGGAATTTTCTATTGTGTGTAACACAGGAATAATGCCAGTGAAATGATAGCTTAATTGTTTTTACACTGTATTCTTTTCCATCAGTTGCAGGAAGGGTTTGGTTGGGACCCCTTCACCCACCTCTTCTCTGACTACCAGAAAATGTCCACGATCCCAAAAGACAACACTTCCAAGATGAACTTGTGGGCACAGAAGTTTTCTCAGCAGGTGAATAAGAATTTGGCTCCATTCTTTACAGCCTGGGGATGGCCTATCAAGAAAGAGCTCTCTGTGGAACTGTCCTCTCTACCCAGCTGGGAACAGGATCCAATGACATCCTATAGACCATAAAGGAAAACTACCTAAATCTTGGCTTTTATACTAGCTATGGCCTATCTTTTTCTCCTTGTGTGCTACGTGATAGCTCATGTATGTGCTTGGATTTGTGCTGGTTTCTTCAGCTTCTTGCTGCCAGTGGAGGCCAACCCCAGCAGAAATTCAACAGGGATCAGCAGATCAGCAACCACCTAAGACATCTGCTGAAGGATTAAATAATCAATGAGATTTGTTCCGGGTTCTTCACCTCAGGAAGAATGTAATTCTGAGTTGATTTAGTTCCTACAGAACCTTTCTCTGATGAAATGGAAGTTTTCTGGCTGGAGCAGTCCCTGGACCAGTTTCAAGGACTTGACCATGGGAACAGAAATCTTTAAAGCAAATAGCAGCCTCCACAATGTTGTGTTCTTAAGTTATAATCTCAGTAACATGAGATTTTCACAATTATTTTTGTTACCTTAAAATCCCTAATTTTTAATTCCTCTAATTATGCAGAACTTCCCCACCTGTTGTGAAAGTGGCCTTACAATGCTCATATACAGGATATATAATGCAGAGATGATACGGATGTAGATTTCTCCCTAAATTCTATGACTGTGTGACCCAATGTCTATCTTTATGTGAACAAGTCAATTATAAGTTGTAGCAGTCCTTCAAGCATAGCCTGACAGCAAGATACATGCCAGTGAAGATGAGAGAGTGGAAACAGGGAGGTGACTTGATGGTAGTCAGTAATGGTTTAACTCATGGACTCATCAAAGGTTAAAATACAGGCACTGACCTGACAGCCTGAGGGAGCAGAGAGAAGGAAGACAACAGTTCATCAGGACAGAGGATCAGCCTTTTCAAGCTGCAACAAAAGTTCATGTTACTCCCAGCTCTTTCATAAATGCTCAGCTATTATGGGTTCTGGCAAACATGTTAGTGCTTAGCCTAAGAGCTCACTAGTCCCAGCCTATTCCTTATGTATCTGTAATAAATAAAAAAAACCACTATAGACTTGCAGGTTTTGTATCTGGTCCTATTTTCATGCCTCCATGCCCAGTAAAAAAAGGTCTAAATAGAAATGACCTAAATAAAAGTGCCCTTGGTGGTAAAGTTGTTCAAAGCTGAAAAAAACCACCATGGAAGTCTCTAGTCTGTGATGTGGCCATCATATATATCATAGTGCCAAAGGAGAGCACATTAGGTCAAATATCAGTCACAGTTAGAGAGGCTGTGCAGCCTCCATTCTTCAGGCCTGGTAAGTGGTCCCAAAACCTAACTGTAGCAGGGGAGTAAAGAGGCATTTCTGCCTTTATGGCTTACCCATATTTTCCTGATTCTGGGGGGTTTTCTTTTTGTGGCCATGTGTGTAGAAAATGTCAAAATATGTAATGTCCCAGGAAAGTCTCTGCATTTAGCTTCACATTTCTTAGCCCAGAAAGTATATTGATAAGACCTTCAATTAGGAATCAATCTCTTTCCACGTTCCCAGTATAAATGTGTCTGAGACACCTTTAAAGTGGCTTGATATAAAAAACTGAATATCATCAGCTTGCAGCAGCAGCAGACATGGGGTCACCAAAGATGACTGGAGCCCTTGCCAGCATTCCCAGGATCTCCCTGTGATTCAGTAAAACATGCTTACATCCATATTAATTTATTGCTTCTGAGGCCATGCAAAGGGGTTCACCTGTGGTGATTCTCCTCTTCCTTCACATTTAAAAGTTCTTTTTAAATTGGATGCCTTTTTTCACCTGAATGCTGGATTAGGGGGAACTGACAGATGTCAGTACTGGCCCCCTGGGCTGAGCTGGCCACTAGAACATCATCCTGACAGTACCAGCTGCTGATGTACCACCACATGAGCAACCCAGAGAGTCTGCTTCCCATCTGCATCAAGATGATGAATGCAATTGCCAGGCCAGCAGCCATCCCAGCAACTTTTCCAAGGCCAGAAAGGATGGTGGCAGATGTCCAGATATCTCATGGCAAGTATAATAACTAGGACATTTTGTCTGTATCTTTGATGGATATTTGTAAGGGAAATATACAAAGCAGTAACACTGTCACAAGACCACACAGATCCTCATATCAGCAGATAATTCCACCATATCCAAGAAGGCTGTTGGGAGAGAGTAAGAAGCTTCTGTGACTATCAAGAGCTTGTCAAGAGCAAAAGAAACATATTCTGCTGCTGAATTTGACACTGTAAAACCCAGTGAAGGGGGCTGGCCACCAAATGACATGTGTACCATGTCACATTGATCTTGTTGCTGTGGGAGTGAATTTATCCTAATTGCAGCAGAAAGAAGGGAAGCACAGGTAGCTGGCTTAGGTGGGACAAAGGAGATTTTGAAACTTGAATTAAGGCATGCAACAGACACACAGGCAGCCTACTATGTAATAAGACCTTGGTGATAGCATGCATAGGATTGCTTCCAGCAGTGGGGAAGTGAGGGCAGTGGTAGGGGGACGAGTAGGTTTTAAGCAGCATTTTGCTGTCTGTCATTTAAGACATCTGCTGTCTAAAGACAATTCACTAGGCCAGTGGAATTGAAGTTTGTTATGGGTGATGAGGAGGCTCCTAAAGGCCAAGTCTCAGCATTATTTTCAATTAATCTTTGTTCAAGTATTGCACTTTTCTCAGTAGGATTGGCAGGTTCTTTCAGTTCTATTTGACTGCAGCACTGGAGGCGCTTTCTACCACTTGAATTGATAAATTTCTCAGCTGCCCAGGCCACCACTTGATAACTCACATCTCTAGCAGCCTGACTCATGTGGTGTATCTGCTGTCTGTCAAGTAGAACTGGTTCAAGAGAGGCTGGCCCAAGTGTAAACACTGGCACAGGTTGCCCAGAGCCAGAGGTGGTTGATGCCCCATCCCTAGCAACATTCAAGATCTTGGTGGATGGGACTCCGAGCTGTAGCCCTGGTTCCAGGCCTGATGTTTTGATTTTTCTGAACTTCTTTCCCAGGAAAACTTGATAAACATGATGTATGTTTTTGTAGCAGTACTTTATGTTATTCATTCCTTATGACAGGAGGGACTTCTTGATGTCCCTCTGGTTTGACCAATGTGATTGAAAAGGTTTGTCTTTGTTTCACCAATCAAATTGGTCTGTGTAAAATAGTATATAAGAGAGACACCATCCCTAAATAAATAGTCATTTTTAGCCTTCTGATTCTCAGAGTCTGTGTCATTTGTGGTGTAAAACAGCGACACTGAGCAACCTGATCTGATGAAGATGTTCCTGCTCAATGCAGGGGAGCTGGACTAGATGACCCTGAAGGTGCGTTTCAACCCAAACCATTCCATGATTCCATGAAAAGTGGATGTTGTGTTTCCATGCTGCATTTTCTCCTCCAAGCATGTCTTTATGTTAGAAGGATTTTATTAATCATTACATCTGGCCTCGCATGGCTCTGAATCCAACAGTGAAGTTGTAATCTGTCCGTGGCTCTGCAACAGTTGTGTTGAGATTACGTATCAGTTGCTTCTGCATTGATTTACGTGGCTCCTTCTCATAAAATAACCAGCCCATTGCACAGACACTGCAGATCCTGTGCACAGATCCAGGCAGCACTGTCCACCAAAGGCCACACTGGTGGAACCCAACATATAAAACTCGTCCTGCTTCTCTCAGCCCTGATAAAAACAAGGGGAATGTAGCAGCATTTCAAAGATGTCAATGGCTCTGTATCCCTCCTACACTACTTTGGAGCTACAAGAAGCCAGTTCAGCCTGTTGAATTGTCCCTGAAGGAAAAAGAACCAAAGATAGTGAAATCCTATGAAAAGCTACTAGAATATGACTTTTAAAGCTGGTTGTGTTTGTCAGCAATACTGAGAAGCTCATGGAAGATGTTAAGGAGTACAGTAAGTTTGTTTGTCTTATCTGAAAAAAGAGGCTTTTTACAAACAGCATAAAAACCAGCAAAATTGAAACCAAAGGATTGACAAATACAATGAAGAAGTAATGGTGGTCATCAGCAGCAAATTCTGCCCAAAGCTGAAGTGAGCTGTGAATAATATTGAATAGTAAAGAGCTACTTCACTAAAACAAACTGACAAGAATCTGCCTTCCCAAAGAAACTGACAAAATAAAAATAAATCCCAGTTCATGATTTGCTTTGTGGTACAACAGACACTGTCAGGGCACAGTGGAGGTGAGGGTTGGTGGCCAGGAGTCATCTGCAGTAACAGAGCCAGCAGGACAGCTGGGGACCAGCCACAACACCTGAATGAGGCAAGCAGGGCACACCTGGCAAAACATCCAGGGTCCAAATTGCATGGCAAGATTTCAGGGATGAGGAAGGTCTGAGGTCAAGCATGGAAATCAGTCCTCAGGTCAGTGTTGGGTCCAGTGATGGTGACCAAGGTCAGACAAACCACAGAGATTGCCAGGCAGGCCCATCGTGATGAGGCACATCTGAAATCGAGTGAGGAAGTCAGACCATGGATCTGCAGGCAAATCGAGCTTGCAACACATTTACAAAATTATTATTTTAATCCAGGGAAGCTTCTTTCCTTTCCTCACTTCCTGCAACCATTCAATCCCTACCCCAGATCATCTCACTCTGCTGACTCTTAGTCCGCAGCACTGCATACGTGTGCCAGCTCACAGGATTCCACAAATCAACGTGAATCAGTCCTGATCTGTCTCCGAGTAGCACACTTCAGCAGGAGAACCAGAGCTTCAGGGAAAAGTTTTTGAAGCAGTCCTTGGAAAATGTGCTTGTTTTGAATCATTTGTGATCTCAGCACAGTGCAAGGCTCATTGGTCTGTGGAATGCACTGGTTTGAGATGTAATAGTGAACCACAGCCTTTGGGCAGTACCAAAGATGACTTCTGATTACTGAAAATTGTTCTTTCTCTTTTCCTCTTTTCCCTAATACTACATTCAATCCAGTCTCTCAGTGCTGTGGCGCAGTACTTCATTCAGCAGCAACCAGGGTTAATTGACAGTACAAATACCAGGGGCCCTGCATTTTGTGCTGTGAGAGTCTTATGTATTTTATGTATGAAGAGATATTTTAAATATGCATACTTACAAGCATAGAGAGGTGCGTTGATATTTTTTATCAGTCTTGTTTTGAACACTTGTAACAGTTGGAAAAAAAAAAGTAGGAATCAAGCTTTTGAGCATAGCCCTGCCCTTCAGGATGAAGAGCACTTATATAAGTACTTGGTTTTTGGTTTTGTGTGAGTATTAGAAAGATGAGTTTTTTGAATAATCTGATGGTGTTAAAGGGCTGCTTTGGTTCTTCAGTAGGCATTTTGAATTTTGGGGGTAGCTACAGTTTAGGGGAAAAAAAGGAAATGCCCTGTGAAAAGATTGGTAAATGAATTTAATACAAGATTTTGTTGAGAATGCAGGTAGAATAATTCTAAACTGCCATACATGTATTTTGTACTGTGTGATTCTTAGGTGGAAAAGGCCTTTGGATAGGAAGCCTTCACCAAGATATTTTCTGAACACAAAAATATGACTGAGCTCCCAGATGAAGATGACTCAAAAATGAATCTGAAGGCAGAAAACTTTTCATATCTGGTCAGGAGGAATTTGACTCCTTTCTTTAATGCCTGGGGATATCCAGTCTGGGCAAACCCTTCCCAGCAGCTGCCTGTTTCTTTCCCCATCTGGTCAGATGATCTTATGAAGCAAAATATCTCCTAAGCAGGTTTTGACTCATGAAAATGTGATTGTCTGTCATGAAGCCAGTGCTCTGCAGTAGTTTTAAATGGTGTCTGAATGATGTGGTGTTCGAATGAATCTGAGAAGTGCCTTTGCATTGTACATGTGACAGAAGAGTTCATTCTTGGCTTCCTCCCAAATCTGCCTTTTTCTGTGTGGGTCCCACTATTTCCTTTCCCAACAGGACTAATTTTAACCACAGAAGGGGAAACATTGGCTCTCTTATTACCAATGAAACCAAGCAACCCCTTCCCATTTTTTACTTTCTCTGTTTCCTTATCTCCAAAATGTTCTCTGTTCCAGACTTACTCTGATTTCAGGTATGCAAAGTTTGTTAATTATAATCATTAGGAGAAGAGTTGGAACGAGGGGGGAAATGTCATTTTAAAAACAGAGACACATTAGGAGATAATAAAGCTGGAAATAAATGGAAGAACTCAGGGGACATTATGGCTACAGCAATGAGAAATGAGGATGATCATTTAAAAGAAAACCTTGATGGACAGTACAAGAAAGGCTTTGATGTGTGTTTAATTGTTCTGAAAGGGGTTGCCTTCATGCTCTGCTTTCAGAGTTAGCAACTGTGTAGTGAGAAACAGCTGCTTTTGCTCATGTCAGAAGAAAAAGAGTGTTCAGACAGTGAACTTATCTCCTTAATCCTTAGCTAGAATAAATTTGCAGACATCTCGTGCACGTGGCAACTCAGTCTGCATGAGCATCTAAGACAGCAGGTGCCTCACCTAGCAGGATTGAATGTCCTGGCAGTAACACAGCACTGGAGTGTGTTTCCAGTGGTCTGTTTTGATCTCCAATCTAAACAACCAGATCCATGTCCTGTTCTTAAATGCTACACTGAATTTCCTCTATGTTAAAACACAGACTATAGTGTAAGCACATTTTTATGGTGCATTTTGAGATCCTGAGCAAAACAATTCCTTGTCTTTTGGCTGTGTTTTCTTTTTCTAGTGAATGTTAGAGAATTCTTACCTTGCTGTAAGGCCATTGATGCACCACAAGGGACTGCAGTGACACAGTGAGAAGCTCTCTGCATCTCCTGATCACATGAATGTAGATCACAGTGACACCAAGAGAGTGCAGGTGACTTGCTGTGAGCAGGAGATGGTGCTGAAGTGCTGGACTTCATGATCAGCTGAGGCATTTCCAGGAAACCAGGAGATTGTCCAAAAGCCTGTCAAGATAAATGATTTATAATTAAGCAGCAGAATGTGAAAAAGCTTGATCAGGTACGTAAACTGATTCCATATAAAATAAAAAAGTGGTTTTATTTCATTGTAACCAGGTAGAGACATAAAAGCTAAAATCATAAGAGTTGTCTTAGACAATGTGAGATAAACAATGGACAACCAGCATGAACTGGACAACTGAAATGGTGGTTGTGGATCTCTTGGATAACAAGAATCTTGCAAGGCCAACACTATCTGGGTTAATACTAATACCTTACACAAGGTATTAGTAATTTAGGAAATAATTTCAGAAACACTGAAAATTAAAAGACAGAACAGATGTGTGTTCAGTGCCAGAACTTCTTTAAATGCCATTTCTCTCTTATTTCTCTCAAACAACATTGTATGCTCTTCATCTGTGGTCTAGCAAGAAAACATACAAGGAAACAAAATTTAAAAGGAGAAAAAAAAGAGTAAAGAGGGAAACAGTATGAGAGACAGCAGGAGTGCAAAGAAAATAAAGAAGTGGAGAAATAAATGTTGTAAGGGAACATGAAAGAATCCGAGGTGGGATAAAACACAACAAGAGAAGGAGTAGAGGTGTAATTCTCTATTTTGACTAAAACAGACACCCTTGGAGGAAAATTTAAGTCCTTATAAAAGAGAGTGTCTGCCACGAGAAACACATAAATTTCACTTTATTCCTTGGATTGACAAGAATCATTATTTATTAGAGAAAGTCAGTTGTATCCTATAAAGGAAGACTCAGCTGTCAGAGATAAACATAAAGAGAGCAGCATGCTCAGTGTACAGATGCAATTAATAAGTCTGACCGTAAAAATCAACACTGGATGTCCTTCCAACATGGCTCTAATGATGTTTTTCCAGCTGAAGACAGGATCTCAAAGACTGGGCATCATGAGCTTTCTGGAGGAAAACCACAAGCTAGCTCAGGTTTGAACCACAAGAGAATTTTGCTGTGGCAGTCAGAGTACCTGCACTCTATGGTCTGTGTATTCTCAGAAGTGAATGTCACTGTGGCTCCTTTCCTCAGACCCGAGTTCTTTTCCAAAGCAAAAGTTAATGTGCCAAGGAGTGATGAGCATCCAGGTCTTGATCTGAGAGGCATCTGGGATGTGGCCAAGATGTCCACCTGAAAACAAGGACTGCAGGTGTCATAATGAAGAATGCTGTTCTGATAAACTTGTTGTCCTTCCCACCCAGCCCCTGGGTTCAGCACGCAGGAATGTCCTTCTGAAGTTTTCTGAAAGTGCTGTACCTAACTGTCTATCTTCAGTTGTCCTCTGCCTCTTGCTGTGGCATCTGCTGCCTCCTGAATCAAGATAGACTTGAGAGGTAAAGACTGATTCCTATCTGTTGGAGAGAGGTACTTCTGTCAGCCAAATCCATATTGAAGAGGGGATCAGGAACGTCCCTTCAGAAATTATGTAGGCAAACCCAGCATCATCTTCCAAGCTCTCTCTTTTGTCATGACATCTCAAGAAAAACTTTGTTTTCCAAGTTTGGGGCAGGGAGACTGTTTCTAGCAAGTTACATTTTCTTGCAAACCAATCTCCTGGGGTGAGTTTTGTTCTGCCCCGTCAACATTCCAGGAGCCCCTAAAACCAGTTGTAAAACATTGGTCACTCTCTGCGTGTCTTATCTGCCTCTTTTTCTTCCTCAAAACTCTGTTGTTGTAAGTTCCAGAAGTGAGCTGGGGGAAATAAAAAAGAGAAGTCCATTGCAGTTTGGGTTTGCGGTCATGTTGGACAAAAAATAATTTTCTCTATTGTGAAAGTATCCAGCAACTTTAGAAACTAGGAGACAAACACTTCGCAACAGCCAAGCTTTTGTTCCTGTGGGTAAACCAGAAACCTGGAAAATATACTTCTTCAGGCAGAGATGACAAAAATTTGTACTCAGATTTCTGATTAAAAAAAAAATCACCCAGAACTGATTTTTCAGGTTGTATTTTTAGTCCCAAACTGGAAACTCACAGCTCCTCAAAGAGCATGGATATCATTGACAAAAGGGAAGAACATACAGACTGAAGATTGGGAAATTTTAGGGAAGCAGGACATTGCTTCAGACTTCTGTGTATCTGATTTGCAACATTGCCTCTAAGAAGGGTTTTCCACCCTTCTCTCACATTAGAAATTTTTCCTTGGCTTTTATCCTTCTTGTCACATTTAATTGCTTTCTCTCCCCTTCACTGACATCCCTCATCCCGGCACATCTCAGCAGACTCCCCAAAATCCATCTTTTTTCTGCTACATCCTGAGCAAACTGTGGCTGGCACTGAATACTACACAGCCTGCTCTGTTTCTGTCTCCACAAATGATTCTCCAAAGTGTTCAGGACCTTCCTCACACGCTCTACAGATGGACATTACATTGTTCCTGCTCCTGGTCAGTCCAGCACACTCAGCAGTATTCTCATCTACAGGTGCCAAACACACTGAAAAGTTAAAACCTCTGTTTTAAAAAGTATTGGGAAGCTGGATGATGGGAATCTGGGACATGTCACTCAGAAGACATCCTCATGCAAAGAGTAGAATTAACATTTATTAATTTTTTAGAAAAACCTAATCAACGCACCATGTGCTAAGGAGAAGGAAACACTACAGCCATAATAATTTTTCCCTTCAGAGATGGGACAAGGACACTCTAGTGAATGCTCTTCTCTCAAATTCTACTCCAGTGATATAAAGGTCAAGTATCCTTTCATAAAACAGTGATGGCCTTTTCCACATCATTGAGATATTAGCTGGACTGGGAGTCAATGGAAGTGATGGAGAATTAGAACCCTTGTTTCTGAAGGAGAAGAGTGGAAAGGTTCACAGTAGGTCCTTGACATCATCCTGAGCTATTTCATCCAGGATTGTTCTCCAGCTTGTGAACGGATGAAGGGGCACAGTCTGGGAACTGAGGTACTTTGAAGCTCAGATTTTATGTCCTTCTTCAGAGAAGTTTGACTGCCTGTTCACAAATTCGATAGCAACTTGTGAAGCAAAGGACATTATTCCAGTTACTGTAAGTGTTGGGGTCTGTTTTTCCTTTGACATGAATTGCAGCACATTTTTCTGCAAAGAGTAAATTTGGCTCCCCAGGCTTCCAGAACCTGTAAAACAAAGTTCCTTTATTGGAAATGCAGTTGCATGCATGAGAGTGGATGTGGAGTCACCTCAAACAGTCATGGAAGAGAAAAGGAAAGTCACTGTGACAGAAATCAGGAGCCATAGTTTTGACTAGAAAATTATTTAAGTTTCCTGACTTGCAGAGCAGCTGAAGACAGAAATCCCCCTCTGACAAATACCTGCCTTACACAATGTATTGGTCACTTGGACTGAGGGCATGAATTACAGGGCTCTCCTCACTCCACCAGGATACTCACGTGGCTGTATTTTCATATGGAGTCTGATCTACCCACTGCCACTGCCCATTTTTGTAAGCAGCTAAGCCTATGTAGTATTTTGTTTCATAGATGTCAGTAACTTTTTCTTTTATCAAGTTGAAGAGGAACTCCTGGAAAAAAGCACAAAGTCCATGAGGGGCAGAATTGAGCACAGGGAGGCATCAGGAATCTCTGTGGGATGGGGCTGGTGGCAGAGGGAGGGGCTGGTGCTGCAGAGGTGCAGACAGGACATTCTCCCTCCCTGCAGGACAAGGAGGGGCTCTGAGTCCCCTCCAGGGCCCAGCACTGCCTCTCTGCCTGCTGGGTCCCTCTCTCAGCCCTGTTCACTTACCTGCTCTGCCCTGCTGTTGATCACCACCAGCTGGGAGCCCATCCCAGTGCAGTTCTGCTCACTCTCAGCCCATGACATCGTGTCAGGGGACAGGTAATAGCAGCTTGCTTGAAAGAATCTCCAGTCCTTTGGGCAGCACATCCAGCCATCCACTGTGGGGGAGAAAAAAATCCTGCTTTTGAAGAGGATGTGCTGTCCTTCATGACTGTCAGTTTGATGTAGGGTGTCAGGTGTTAGGAGTGGGGCTTGAACTCCTTAGTCTGAACAGAGGTAAACACTCTCTTCTGCTCTCCACAAGTCAAGCTGTCAGCAGCCTGGCAGGCTCCTGTCACAAGGCCCCTGCCTGAAGGGGCCCCTTCCCTTTCTCTGTCTGTCCTGCCATGTCTGTGCAACCTCTGTTTGGTCAGAGACATGGTTTCTGCCTTAACCTTTTTGAGGAAGCAAGATGGGAATTAGTTGGCTTTCGCCTTTCTAGAAACACTTCCATCAGTGCAGTGTTGTCCAAGCTCTCAGCTCATGCAGACTGAGACTTAGAGCAAACTGCTGTGACAGCCTTGCTGCCACCACAGGTAGCTCCTTACACAGCCAGCTTATCCAAGAGATCTGCTTTATGCTTTATTCAACTGGTGGATTAAAAGCTACAGATATATTCTCACAAAACATGAGGCTGCATGAGAAGGGATCTCTGACCTGAGTTTGGGAACTTGCACTACCAGCATTCCAGCACTCCACATTACCATCACTTCATGTGTGACTGCAGCTGAGCTCCCCAGCTATTCTGAAAGAAACATTATCCTTCCTCTTCTGTCCCTCACAGTGACCATCATGCTTTTGAACAGGCAGTGAGCCAGCACAGGGAGTGGAGCTGCATTGAACCAGCCAGTATAAAAGCACTTCCACCGAGATTAGTAGACCAGACTTTAATTAGAGGGATTGTGTGAGAGGAAGAGTAGAAAGGTTGGTCAGATGCAGGTATGGAATGACCCACCCTCTTTCACTGGGCTGGAGCATGTTTTCATAGCATCCTAAGTAAAAATGTGCAATACAGTATCTTTTTCCCTCAGTTCCCCAGATTCCTTCCTTAAAATAATCCACTTGTGACCGACAATGATATTCCCCACCTCAAAGGTTGAAGGAAAAACAGACTAAATTTTGGTGAAGTTCTTTGTGTTGCTTATGAGGCTCTCAGCATCACTCACTTTTTTCTGCAGAACTGCTGGGGACACAGTACCACTCTGTAGAGTTCTGGAGGAGAGTCTTGTACTGACCGTAGCTCCCATAGAGTAAAGCCACTGAGAAGAGAGAAGAGCAAAGGAAAGTGCTGTTGTCATCCTTTCCACCTCATGCATGAGCAACCTGTGCTATCCTCCACCTTCTGCTTTGGAGCCCTAACAGAGACTTTGTTATGTTAACAAGCTATGAAACCTGGATTGAGCAAGGGAGTGAGAAAGCAGACCACTTCTGCCACTACCAGTCATTCCTTCCCTCAGATGAGCTTCACTCACCTCTGCTGGCTGAGAGACTCACTTTGCCAGCTGACAAACCGGAATTAGAAATCCTCTGAGGATGGGGTGAGGAAAGGTACAAAGAATTCAAGGAACAAGTTAAAAAGAGAGGAGAGGTTTGTTTTGGTGAAGGCAATTCCCTGCTGGCAGAGGGACAAGGATATGGGCTATCCATCTGACCAAAGGCAGTCACCTGAGCCCTTCATCCCAAGGGATTTGAGAGACCTGGGAACTCACCAAGGCAGATGGTCACAAAGGCAGCTTTGATTGCAAGGGCAAAAATAAGGAAGAGCCAAATGTTCAGCCAGGAGCAGCTTCTCTCTTCTGCTGGGGCTGAAAAACACCAAGCAAGAGTGAGCAGGTCCCAGCCCAGAGCTGGGGGCAGGATAACCCAGGGGGCTCTGTACCCCAACACCCTCCTGGTCCCTTGCTCCAAGGACTGGGGAGCCCCACAGGTGCTGGAAGCAGATCCTGCTGCTGCCTGGCACCAGCAGTGACTCAGACCCACAGAGTGCAGGAACACAGGGGCTGCTGCCCTGAGGCTGCTTTCTTATTTCCCTGTTGATCACAACACCTGCTTGTATTCTGCCCAAACCTCACTCCCTTCTTTGTCCTGTCACACCTCCTTTCTCCTCAACACATCTTCCTCGTTGCCTTGCATTGCTCCTGTCTGTCACGGAATGCAGTTTCTGGATCTCCCTCCTGTTCCTCTTTTTTAGAGCTTCTTTCTCTCACTGCCTGTATTTTGCCTCTGTACCGTGAGCCCCTTTCCGCAATGGCACAGGCCCTCAAAGGAGTGACTGCCCAGCTCAGGCTGTGCACAGCCAGACACACAGAAGGGATGGTTTCCACAGGGGGAAAAGGCACCAGGGAGCTCTTGGGAGAGTCCTGGCTGGGTTGTCCTTCGAGACACCAGAGATGGGAGCAGGGACTTGTGCTCAGCGTGATGCAGAGAGCGGTACCAGGGGAAACACAGAAGGATGGCAGCCTTCAGCCCCACTGTTTACAGACAAACCACTGAAGGGAATAGCAGAGCATGATCTACCTGGACTTCCATTCCCCCTGGCTCTAGGAAAAAGCTCATTCTGCCAGCCTGAGCAGTGCCCAATTCCCTCATCTGTTGCTCTGCTCCTGTCCTAAGCCCCATGTCCTGGTAGGAGGCCGACCACCGCAGCATGCCCAGGATCCCTCCCAGCCCTGTCTTTGCCCCAGCTCCTTTGACAGGAGGACAGAAAGGAAGGAAGGTTTAGGGGTTACCTGCAGTTCCAGGACTGACTCTCCTTTGCTCATTCATCATCTCTACAAGAGGATCACTCTTCTCCAAGGGTCCCTGTTACCAGTGTGGCCACAAACACAGCCTTCCTCCTGCACAGAGCACCTCCCACACTGGTGGCTCTAATCTGATGTGCTGAAATAGCCCTATCCTGGGTATAACCCATAGAACATGGAGACTGGGGAATTTTCATCATTTCCCTGCCAGGACATTTCACAAGATGCCCATTGCAACACAAACTCACCAAGGCAAATGAAAACAGATGAAGGGGAGCATCAGTGCAGCTCAGTCTCCCTTTGCACAGCCTCAGGCAGTTTCACAGATCATCCATGGCCTTCCCTCTCTGGTGCCTGCTNCCCAGGCATTTCAGCTGAAGCATCAGATGATCAGGGCACAGAATTGCTTACAAGTGAGGACAAGCCTAAGCTCAGTATAGAAGAGATCCTCTGATTCTGTCATTTTGTGCACAGGCAGGGTCAGACCCTACATTTCTAAACATCTTTGTGTCACTAATGTTGACAAGTTCTCAGACCACATAAAAACTCATTCACAAGACCTGTGCAACCTCCAGCCTCCCACCAGCTCCCCAGGAAGTGCAGCTGCAAGAACACATCCCCTTTGTGAAAGCAGAGGTTCCCCAAGTCTCACATACTTCCCACTGGAGATGCAGAGTTTGTGTGTAGCCACACCTCTTGCAGCAGCTTGTGAAGCACAGGTGGAAGCACAGGGTGCCGTTGTCACACTGCAGAGCTGTGGGTCTGTGCCTACTGC
This sequence comes from Hylia prasina, assembly GCA_013397195.1. Classification (NCBI taxonomy): domain Eukaryota; kingdom Metazoa; phylum Chordata; class Aves; order Passeriformes; family Sylviidae; genus Hylia; species Hylia prasina. The sequence continues at coordinate 587,989 of VYXD01007970.1, forward strand.
AGCCCTCAGTGTCTTGAGCAAGGTCACCCACAGCACTCAGCTGCCAGGGAGCTTCTTACAGACAGAGCTGCACAGCAGCCTGAGCTCGATGGCTGCTGCCTTCCCACTTGTCTCTTCTCCCTCTCTTAAACTCTTCTTGCTTCTTCTAACCTTTGTTTTCAGACTGTTTCTTCTGTGCCTCAGAAGCCTTTCCTTAATGCCCTGGTCACTGTTATGTTGCTGGTTTGGGGGCAAATACCCCCTCCAAGAGTTGCAGCTATTCAATTCACACAGCTGCTTGCCTTCACACTCCTCTTTTATCACTTGCTGCTGTCCAGGCCATCTCACCAGCATGGAGTGCGATGCGTAAGGCTGGAGAGGATTCCAAGTACAAAGAACAGCAAGTGTGCTTGTGTTCAGAAATTAACTTGGTGGAAGAAGTTGTCCCTTTCCCAGTGGTTAACGGCAGTGTCTCCTGAATCCCCTGAATAGTCCTGCTTCCCAGTTTTCTTGAATTCTAACTGATTTGAAGGGAATGACTTATCTGCAACAGTGACACTAAAGCAAGTAGCCTGGAAGGAAATAGTACCAAAGCAGAAGGCAGAAAAGACAGAAGTGCTAGCAGCAGGGACAATACAGGAAGCGAGAATTAATCCCCGAGAGAGTTGCTCCCTCTGTGCCTGGTTGCTTTGCCCTCCCACAGCCTGAAAAGCAGCCCCACTGCCCTGAGCCCCAGCAGTGTGTGAGGGCAGCTCCCAGAGGCAGCTGTCAGGCTCTGCAACTCGTGCTGCAGTTTCTGAGCTTTGTCTTCAGCAGTAAAGATGAAATAAATTCAGGAGGACACTGGATCCTTCTCATGGAGCTTTGTGAGAGCGGTTCTGGAGGACCCAAGGATGAGATGGACTCTGCTGGATCTCACTCTCACCAATGAGGCAGAACAGTTGGGGAAGTAGAGGTCGGGTGCCAGCTTGTCTGCAGTAATTCTGAGATGTTGGAATTCAGGATCATGTGAGAAGGCAGCAGGGCAAAAGCCAGGATCACAACCAGAGGCTTCAGGAGGGCAAACACTGGACAATTTGAGCATTTGTTTGCAAGACTCCCTTAGGAAGACTCCCACTTCAATGATGTGCTTCTGCATTGATCACCACCCTGTGGGAGCCTGTGTCCTTGCTTTCCAAGACATCTGTTTAGCCAATGTGTGGAAACAACAACTTAAAGAACCTCTCCAGCCCATTGTGCAGCACCTCCAGTCTCACCTGGGCAGCAGTAGCAGGACACTGAGTGAACATGCCCAAGACAGAGAGGGAATATGGCCTTTTTTCTGGAGAGTCCCCAAAGGCATGGGGACGATGCTGGATTGTTCTCTGCAGGTTGTTTGTTCCTCAGGCAGCTGACCATATCACCTGACCATGTGTCCCAATAAGGGACAGGGGATAGCCCATCTCATTGCAAAGCCAGTCTTTGCCAGGAGGGAGTAACTGAGAGTAGGTTCCTAGGCCTTGACAAGTCCAATGGAGCATCTTTGGGATGGACCTCCTTCATATGGAGAGAGGCTGAGTTAGAACTGCTCAGAGCCAAGAAGGGAGGAATGGGACCAATTGTCTGACCCTCTGTCTTCCATGCAATCTTCCCTCTCAGAAGAGTGTGGATGCAGCATTCACACCCATTTCAAAAACCCTCTGTGTGTAACTGCTGGCCTCCCCATTGTCCTCAGGATGAGGCTTCCTCCATCAGGCATTTTATGCTTCGGCTTCAGATAGTTGTAGACAATGGCTCTCATTGCTGTGGGAGATTGTTCCAGCCCCGCTGTCCTGCCTTCTGGAGGATTACAATACAGGATCCATCTTTCACATCAGTGTGCTCCCCAGGGCTCCAGAAGTGGAGACGTGTTACCCTCCAACACAGCCTTGTCAAGTCTTGCAGGGAAGGATGAGCTCCAGGACTCAGAGGGATATAGACACAGACTCTTCCAGATCCTGATTCATTAATGTGGAGGGTTTAGTGTTTGCAATTTTATATATGACTAGGAGAATTCAAAAAAAGCAAAACAGGCTTACTTTAAAATTACAAAAGATAATTTATTTACACACATTAAGAAGAAAATAAGAAAAGAAAAAACCTAAATAAACAACAAATGAAACTTTCAGACCATCCTTCTCTCCCCCCACAAGTATTCACTTTCCTACACACAACAGCAAAAGACAAAACCTGTAACTTCAGTCAGTTTTGCCATTCAAAAAATAATCTTCCATCCCTTCTTTAGGAAAGGAGTCTTTTTGAGTCCCATGGAGACATGGTCACACGAGGAACAGTCCTC
>VYXD01007972.1:2909-34423 GCA_013397195.1 Hylia prasina
AGAGAACTCTGAATTCTTCAAGTACCTAAGTTTGTACAAAAAGAAGAGCAGTAGTTTAGTGTGAATATGGGAATAATGGTGAACTAGGAGAGATTCTGGGAACTGGAGAACTCCAAGCTATAGTTGGACCAACGGTCACAATGTAAAGTAATCACTTTGTGCATTTTCTTCTAGCCCAAGATCTGCTTCCCAAGTTTCCTTTCACTCATTCTTTTCACGTAGAAGTATCATTAAAAAGTGGCATCCTGAAATGTCTTTAGCAGGACACACCCACAGCAGGCAGGAAACTGCACCTGTTTACAGATTATTGCAATTGGAAAGGAAATTCCTGTATCCACCTAGGAATTGTTCTGAATAAAAGTCTGAATAAAAGTGATACATTATCTAGAGCTATGAGTTTCTTAAAAAGTCTCCATTCAGAAACATCCTTTTCTCATGTCACCTCAGATGAACAACTCAAATTGCAGATGTTTTCTACCTTGCAGCTCAGAGAGCTGAATCCTTTCTCAGTGCTGAGAAGTCAAACATCCAGGATAAAGCCATGACTGAATTTATGCAGAACTCTGGGACGTTATTTTTCAAATGAGCAGGAGGAGGCTTTTTAAATTATTGTTTTCCTTCTGCAAATAATTTCTCTTCCTTATTACACCCTTTCCTCAGCTGGAATAGGAGTTAAGGAGTCCAATTACTGATCTGACAGCTTTTGTCTGGTGTTGTTACAGTCATAATAAAGCACTCTCAATGTACACACTGGATGTTGTCTGATTTAATTCTATACAAACATTTTCCACAGAAAGCTCTGGCTTTAATAATCTGTTTTCTCTCAGTGTTTTAGGGTTTAGTGTCCAGAGAGCCTGCAGGGTCTTCCCTGCCTTCAGCATGTTGTTTTTCAGGGGACAGGGAAGCACTGGTGGCTGTCCCTGCAGAATCCAAGTTTTGTACATAATCATGTTTTAACACCAAACTACTAATTGTAACTCTGAAATACTAATTTTAACACTGAATTGCTGATTGTCAAATGTTTAAGGCATAATGAGGCTCATCTCCCCTCGATTTTCAAAGTCAAATTTATTTCCTCCCCATATCTTCCTTCTATTTTGACCTAAATTACCTGGCTTAGTTGGCATAGCAAAATTCAGAATTAGGCTGCTTTTAAAGTTCATTGTGGGCCAGTTTTCTAAATCAGAGTGAAATTTTTGTTTTGTTTTCTCCATAGATATAATACACAAGGGATTAGATTTGAGCCAGCTGTCCCAGCACTCCAGAGTTTGGCATCAGTGTTCTGAAAATGGAATCTGCTTTGGAATGTAAAGATCCTGGGAGGTAGGAAGGCTCAGGGAAGGTTTTCAGTACAACTTGGAGGCTTTTCTAGAGTGGGACACAGAGGGAAACCACCAGATGTTCAGGTGTTCTTGTGACAGGCCGTAAAACGAGCAGGTGTTAAGAGCAGGATGAAAAGCCAGGAACTCGAAATTATTTCTGCACCATTTTATTTCCAGAGACACCTGCAATTGCACAAAACCACCACCAATCCCAGAATAAGCAGAGCTGCGTTCCACTCAGTTTATTTGTAATACTCGTGCAAACAAAAAGCTTGGGGGGAACATTCAAGGGTAGAACCCTTGCAGAGGAATGTTCAGCTTTGGGAGTCTGGTTGCAAGTCTGCCAGAATTAGAGGTGATTTTGTATCAGTCTCTTTTTCAAAGGTTCTACAAATCCCTTTCAGAGAACTGCTCCCTAAGGCTTTGTTTTCTAATAATCAGTATTTAACATATGGAATCGTTCTGTCTCAAGAAGTGTGTTCTAAACAACATCCTCTCAGGGTAAATACAACCATCAACAGAAATTCTTCTCTCAAATTATCCAGCCAAAAAGCTTTTAATTTTACATGCCAAATATTGCGAGAAATACTTGAGCATTTTCTAAAATAATTAATCTATTGGGTCATATTTTATTCCTCAGGATCAGATAGATCTCCTGCCAAACACAGAAAATCACCTCCCTAGTGTCTCTGCTTTTATTCCAGGATCAGAGTTGTTTCTACATAGAATAATTACTCCTATCTGTTAATTAGGAATAGGTTCTACACCACACAACTGTAAAAAGCTAAAGTAAAGCTAGAGCTGGTTTCAGCCCTAGATGTGTTTGGAGCAAAAGAAATCGGGAAGATTAAACAGAAGATCTTCAGCCTAAAATCATAAGGAGCAGTTCTCCTGTGCATGGCCCAAGAGAAAAACAAAGATTAAGTTGAGTGTGTTTTAGGAAGATGGGGCAACATTCCAGCTGCCTTCCCAGGAATATCCACTGCCAGGTAATCCAGATGAGGGTGGGCTGAACTACTGACAAGATCCCTGGAAAGTAATTATCATTAAGCAAAAAGTAAGGAAAGAAACTCTTCTAAATACTTTTTATTTTTTAATAGATTCACAGAGGAACATAAGTGTGTATTATTGAGGGTGAAACTGCTGCTCATCCAGCACCAGGATAAAGGGTAATGATCAATTTAAATGGAAGTGTGACTGTGAAAACAACAGTATTTAACAGTGATTATGGCTCTGCGAAAGGTGGAGAAAAGTGCACGTCAATCTGAAGTATTTCTCTGCTCAGAAAGCTTTCAGGTGTGTCTGTGATGTTCTTTTCCTTGAATGACAGATAAATGTATCCTGGGAGTGGTCCAGGCCAGGCTGGAACAACCTGGGACAGTGGAAGGTGTCCCTGCCCATGGCAGGTGTGGCACTGGATGGGCTTTAAGGTCCCTTCCAGCCCAAATCATTCCATGATTCTATGATCCTGTAAAATCTACTAAAACTTATTTTCCATTTTTTACAAAATGATTCTGAAAAATAACCGATCAATAGCCAAAATTTATTAAAATTAAATCAAATCAAAAGATCAACCCTATGGCACCTCTGTGGCTGCCTCTTCTTCCTTAATGAGCAGCATGAGTCTTGGAGCATGAAACAATTCCCTGGATTCAGTCACAGGAAATTCAACAGCACTGAACCCAGAAACTGCTCCCTGTGAAAAGGTGATGGAGTCTCATTAAACACAGAGAATTTCTCTGTCCATCTTCAGGCTCTGCACGGCACCAGAAGCACGGATTCTACCAAAATATTCAAATATCTGCTCTCTCAGCCCAGCACACCACTGCATATTCCAGAGGCCTTCACCACAAAGCAGGACAAAAAACCCCAAGGAAAGAAAAATGTCGGCAAGGATAGAAACGTTCTATTTATGGACAGCCAAAGTAATACCTTAGAAATAACCTGCCGGAAATAATTAGGATATTGGTTTTAATAATGAGGAATAAGGACAACAGTAGATTTATCTTATCTGTTAAAACAGGGTCCACTGTAAATCCATCAGGGGGTTTAATCAGACAATGAGATGCTCTGGGAAGTCTCCTGAGCTCTGCTCTGCCTTGTATAAGCACATTCCAGTAATTGTTTCTAGTGCCCTTTGTACTGGCTAAATGAATGATGAATAGTTATTAAAAGCACGGCTCAGAAGGGTTATTTATGCCACATATTTCACAAAATGCATGTTTAATTAAAAATCAGCAGTGCAATTATGAGCATCATAAAGGAAATAACAAAAGCAATATTAAACTGTTAATTAGGAGTTTTTTCTCTTCGAAATGAAGTCAAGGCACTCCATGTGCATACATAAAATCCCTCATTGAAGGTATTTCACTTACTTGTGTTGGTATTAGCAAAAATATTAATCAAAATGTGGAAGAAAAGCAGCTTTCACTGAATGGTCCTTTTGGGATTAAAGACTTTCAGTCAAAGAATCAGCTAATTTCTCTCTAATTTGATTTCATGTCTTATACCTGCTCTTTCCAGGGTAGCAGGTAATGTTAGAATCACAGAATCACTGGATGGTTTGGGCTGGAAGGGACCTTAAAGCCCATCCAGTGCCACCCCCTGCCATGGGCAGGGACATCTTCCACTGTCCCAGGCTGCTCCAAGCCCTGTCCTGCCTGGCCTTGGACACTGCCAGGGATCCAGGGGCAGCCACAGCTTCTCTGGGCACCCTGTTGACTTCCTATCTTTATTTCTCTGTGGTGAAATCATTCATCATCCCTCCTTATGGGCTAGAAGAACCATTCTGAAATAGCTTTCCATATAATTAATATTTCTCAGGTTAGGTGGCCTCCAAGAGCAAATGGAGAGTACTGAAAATGGATTTCAAAAGTGGAAGATACAGATAAACACACCATAACTGACAAAGCAACAATTTTCATATCCAGTTGTGCTTTCTGGCCACAAAACAACACAATTCATTAGGTGATTGGAGCACACCAACTCCACAGCTCCCATTTATGATAAGAACTGGGAGGTTTTGTGTCATTACAAGTCTTTAAATTCCCCTTACTTTATATGCTGTGCTTCCTTGTCCATCACAATGATTCTGCAGCCTAAACACTGAAAAGGAAAACAAGAAACCCCCCTTATTTTTGCAACCAGGTTAAACATTTCTCATGAAGACACACCTGTTCAAGTATTCATTCAGAGCTGATAAGCTTCATCCAGTTTTGAGGAGCCATTTTCTGCACCAGGCCCCAGCTATGTCACCCTGCCAAGGCAGCAGTGATATTCTTACACAAAGCACACATTAATCAGCAGCACAAAGAATGGATTTCTGCAGTTAAAAATGCAAACAATGGTCTATAAGAATCTGCCACTGGGTTGCAGGCTGTTGTTACACAAGTCACAAGATAAAATCATATTAAAGCCACTGAAAAAATAGTGTTGGCTGAAGATAGGCCTGGGCAGGTAATGACAGGGGCTCCTCATGAAGGAGATTTGATTCCCATTAAAAGGGGTATGGATTAAAGCCACAATAATAACTTTTAGTGCTTTGATAAGAAGTTCCAACTTCTTATTAAAGAGATTCATATCAGCTACAGGTCACTGTGAAGGGAGGGTTTAGATTCACTATGCCAGGTTTAAACTTTAAAAACCTGGACCAAGCTTTTATCAGTTCTTTAATTAGCACCACAGTGCATGCTAACATTGAGTTCTTAATGATCATCCCTACAAGCACAGAAATGTCCATTTTTAACCCTTGGTCACACGGCTGCAGCACTATTAATGTTGTATAATTAGCACTGCTCTCTATGCTCTTTGTTGGGTCTTGGTTGTGGCCATGGAGGCCATCAGGGATGTAGGAAGAGAAACGGGTTGTGTAGTCTTTCACTCCATCCTCTTTATTTATGCTAATTTTCCCTCTTTCCAGAGGAGGCCTGGATATTTTTTACCTTGGGTTTGGTTCTCTAAATCATTGCTGTCACCCATTAAATCCTGCTCTGTCATCCCTAGCCCTTCTGCCTTCCAACTTTTTTATCATTCGGATGAGGTTGGCCCTTACTTTTGTTCACTCTGAGGGGTTTTTATCTGGGAAATTCCTCTGGGTTTATGGAAAGGCTTTTTAAGGCATTAAGGTTAAGGTTAAGGAGAGAACAAGAGGAAGCCCAGAGTTCCAGTTAGACTTACCCATATTTATTGTCACAGAGGTTGAATTGGGAGGAGTCTTCCCTACAGGATTCCTCTCTCTGGTCAATGATTTGGGGTCTGATATGAGCAGTACAGTTAAGTTTGTGAACAGGAAATAAATGTCCAGATCCACCAGAGCTGGTCTTTAAACGTGTTGCAAAAGGAGGGTCAGGCTATGAATTCTCCCAAGAATTTTTATATCTGCACAACAGCTGAGGAATGTTATCCCTAGTGTTGTAAAAGGTTTAAAGCTTTGGTAAGGGGCTGTTCTGAGAGCAAGAAAAATGCAGAGCTCAGGTCACACCAGGAGTGCTCAGGGCTGCCAGAGGCAGATAGAAACAGAAACAAAACCTCCCCTGAGAAATATTTCATCCAGGCTGTGGCTCAGATCTCTGGCAAAGGCTTAGGCAAGAGCTGGCATGAGGCTTAGGGATGGGCTTAGGGATCAGCTTGAGGGGAAAAAGCCCTTAAGCTTCAGCTGAAGCAGGATTGGAAGAGGAAAATCAGGGAACTTGTAAACTGCAAAAAAGAATATTCCCTGAGAAGTTATTCCTTTGGGCAATGACTTGGGAGCCTTGTCTAAAGCTCAGCTGTGTGTCAGAGTCAAGAGGAAAGAAAAGCCTTGAGCTCCAGTCCCAGTGTCTCTGTGGGAGGGAACCTGGCAGGATCCCTTCTGTTTCTCCTTCCAAAGTAGGCAATAATAACAAAACTATGTATGCCAAGCTCATTCTTCCCAAAGTAAAGGATTCCCTTCTCTGGCTGAAATTGCCAGTCCTGATGAACTGAAGGCAGGGAGGCTCTCTCAGAAATGAGCTGTGTGTCCCTTTGCCACATACAGTGACAGAACACGTTTAAAATCTGAGGCACAAGGAGGAATCCATGTTCCTGTACCATGGGATAAAAGAACAATGGGATGGACAGCAGCAGTTCTGCACTCTCACTGCATTCCTCCAGAGGTGCTCTGCTACACATCAATGTTTGGAAGTGAAAAATTCAACTACTCTTATAAAAAAATATATATACAGAAAACTTCAGCAGGACTTCAGGCTATGAAATATATATAGTACCTACAAAAAACCCCAAAAAACCAAAAAACCAAGACCAAAACCAAAACCAAACCAAACAAAACAAAACAAAAAAAAGGCATCTAAGTGACTCTGCCCATCTGCCATGAAGTCTGCCTCTGTTTTGTACCCAAGGGGTACAGATACCTGTGCTACACTGGCTGGAAAATGAAGGGAAATTTATTCCCTCTGGTAAGAAAGAGACTTGGCAGTGACTGCAAGTTTGCTGGTTGAATTAGTCACGGTCTGTCTATATTTGCAATAGTTTCTTTCTTAACATGAAACTTTCTGCCTTTCCAATAAATGATACATTTGAGAGATTCCTCTACTAATAACTGCATTTTTCACATTTGGGAGAAAATGGCACAATTATTTGGTAACTGAAGGTAATTTACTTTGTAATTTAGTTATTTCCCTTGTGATTCAAACTGTATAATAGTTCCTGAAATGAATCAGGTTCATAAATACTGCACAAATATATCTGCAGTGAATCTTACTCTTTATGTGTAAATAAAGGAGGTAGAAAAATGGAGAGATTGCCTGACTTGCTTAAGGACATGAAAATAGTAAATGCTGTGGTGGGAAAGTAAGTGGTGAATCCCAAGTCAGGCTGATCCATTAAGCTATATTGTTATTTGCCAAAAAAATTAATTTCTTCTGCCTCCAAAGAAAGATCAACAACGAGACTTGGGTGATGGACGCCAAAAATATTTACAAGTGGACAGCAATTGGAGAGTCCAGATGATTTTTTATTCCGCTGTGTTTAATTAAGGAGCAAGAGAACTGTTGTTAGACAGCTTAGGAAAAAAAACAACCTTTGATCAAACAATCAAAATAGTCCTTGAAGACATGCAAACAATCCTTGCAAATCTTTAAATATTTTTCCCTACTGTGAACACGAGACATGAGAGATATCCAAATTTCAACTTGTGCATTAGAGGTTGTTCTGTCATGAGTCTGATGCAACTTGCAGCAAATATTTCTATGTTTCTTTCTCAGTATTTTGGAACAAATATTTTGAAACTCTGCCCCACAAATCTCTGTCCTGGATGTCCATTGAAAGGAAAAGATTGTCAGAAGAAGCAGTTTATCAAAGTGCTGCAGACTGGGAGCAGTTAGAAAACAATGGTCTAACATTTTCCATTATATCATGCCTGACATATTAAAAATTATCTCCTTGAGGAAGAATATGATGAGCTTGAGTAAAACCTCTCTTTCTTTGTTGCATTAAACATTATTATTTTAATTAAACCAGAATGCAAATTAAAGTTCATATCTCAATGCCCATTTGAACCCACTAACATTGACTAACATTTTGTGTTCCATGCAAACCTAACCCCTCTCTCCCAGCATTTTGCCCATGTTCACTCACCTGTGAACAGAACTCCTGAAATGCTTCTTCCAAGGTTAATAATGAGTTATGGACCATGGTACAGATACAGGAAAATGATGGGAGTCTGTTTTTTGAGCAGTCTCTCCAGGCTATTTTAGTTTGAATTTGCAGCTTTAAGAGCTTTGATATTTTTATGATGTTTTATGGCCTTGACATGTCATGTTTTATGTCTTATTTTATGATGTTATTATGTCTTTGGCATGGAGGAAATTACAAAACAGTGGTAGAGATGAGGATTTCCTTTCACTCTGTGTAATTATTAGGGAAGATTTTACTAATGCAACACAAAACAAAACCCCACTTTGGTCTCTAATATTTGCTGAATACCAGATACATGTGGCTAATGGAACAACAGGTACTGCTTTGGAGAGACATAATGAAAAGCTATGTTAATTCTTTTTTGCTCTTAAAATTTCACTGACTTGGCACCACCTCTTCCTTTCTGTCCACACCCTTTAGAATGGCAGAATGATTAATCACTAAGGTTGGAAAGAAAATAACTCTGAGATCACCAAGTCCAGCCAGCACCACATTCCCCGTTAAGTCACATGCTCAGGTGCCACATCCACATTTTTTGTGCACATTCCAGGGTTGGTGACTTCCCTGGGCAGCCCCTTCTAAGGAATGGCAGAGGAGAGCCTTTGTGATGCAGTTCCTGCCTTATGCAGACACCGTGAGCTGCAAGATCCTCAAGAGGGGCTCAGGCAGAGATTAACAGCTGGGATCTGCAAAGTTCTCTCTCCTAAGTGGGCTCCAGAGTCCTGCTGGCCAGTATTAGTTTTTTATGGGATCTCCAGCACAGGAAGGATGTGGAGCTCCTGAAGCCCATCCAGTGGAGGCACCAGGATGAGCCGAGGGATGGAGCAGCTCTGCTGGGAGGAAAGGCTGGGAGAGTTGGGATTGTTCAGCCTGGAGAGGAGATTTGGGGTGAGTTCAGGGTAGCCTTGCAGGGCCTGAAGGAGCCAACAGGAAACATGGAGAGAGACTGTTTACAAGGGATGGAGGGACAGGACAAGGGGAATGGCTTCAAACTGCCAGAGGGCAGGGTTAGATAGGAAATTGGGAAGGAATCCTTCCCTGTGAGGGTGGGCAGGCCCTGGCACAGGGTGCCCAGAGAAGCTGTGGCTGCCCCTGGATCCCTGGAACTGTCCAAGGCCAGCTTGAACAGGTCTTGGAGCAGCCTGGGGTGGTGGAAGGTGTCCCTGCCCATGGCAGGGATGGGACTGGGTGGGCTTTGAGGCCCCTCCAAACCCAGGCCATCCCAGGATTCTCCCTCTGGAAGGATGAGGATGTGCCAGCTCTCCCTGGTGCTGCACTGCTGTTCCCAGAGACAAGTGTGACATCTGATCCAGGACTTTCTCACTGAGTTATTTGCCTGTAATAGAGGCAAAACTTGGAGACCAGAAAGAACAAACTTCTCTGGAAGACGAATGGCCAGAAGAGGCTGAAGCAGATTATGGAAGATATGCTGGCTAATAAAATGGCTTAATAGCCTATTACTGCACCTTAAACTCCAAGTTTTGGCAGCTGATTACTTGCTGGTGACTTATTTGTGGGTGAGTTTGCCATTTGCAAAATTAGGGTGTGCAGGTGGCCCTTGCAGGGCCCGGCCCAAACGCTGATGCAAGAACATTTCAGCAAAACAAGCTCAGATGTAGCTGTGCTGCACAGCAATAACTGTGCTCTCAGTGTGCCCTAAGTCAAACAAACTGCTCTGGAGGCATCACAGAAGGGACAATATTTTGAGAGGTAAGCTATAGGGAAAGAAGAATTTCAATAGAATTCAGTTTTTGTTTCCCTACCTGGATCTCCTGCCATCTCATAATTTCCCATCTAATAAAGATAAAATAAGTTTATAAGGGTTGAAGCTGGAAACTGTTGTGTAGGTATCTTAATTTTATGGCAATGACATTAAAAGAGAAATTAAAAGTGAAAATCTATCATTTAAGCAGATGTTTTAAAGGGGTAAGTGGTGCATTTTCCTTTCTATTTTAAGCATGTGTTGCAGCAGAACCATCATTTGAAAATTTGTAGCAAGATTGGTCCTAAGCTTGAATTATGTGTAGTCTTGAGAATAACTGTAAGCACTATATTAGATTAAAAAGAAACATAAATTCTGAAAAAAAAAAGTATAGAAATATGGAGGGAATGATATTTTCATGTTTAAAACATTAATTTACCCTATGTGATGAATATCTACATAAATATAAAATCACAGACTGGTTTGGGTTGGAAGAGGCCTTGAAATTCATTTTGTCCCATCCCCTGCCATGGGCAGGGACACCTTCCACTAGCCCAGGTTTCTCCAAGCCCATCGAATTGGAATATGGAGATATAAAATAAAATACACAGATCTATAGCTCACCTGAGCATTCAGACACTAATTCAATGAGATCCTAAAGGATGTGTTTTTTCCCATTTCCTTCATATTACAATGAAAGCTATTCACCTGCAAAATTCCCCCTAGAATGAAGATGTTGATGCTCCATGAAATCCATTTTCTATTCCACAGGAGGCTGTTTATAATTCTTTCCTTTATAATCAGCTAATCATATCCCAAATCTGTTACCTCACAAAGAATCTCTGAGCCCATTAGAGAAGATAATTCAGGAACAGACAGGGATAATCAATAGGATGTTCAAGCATTCCTTCTTTTGTTTGCTAGAGAGTATTATTATGGAAATTATTCTGAAAACATCAGCCAGGCTGAGGAGATCTCTGTTCTAATGACAGTAATTTGTCACATCAGAGAAGGCTCCTGAGTGGTGTTAGAGGGTGCCAAGTCCAGCATTTCCAGGGAGCTACAATCCTACTGAGAGTCCCAGTTCCCAGTTTGGCTGGACCCCACTCCCAGGAGGCTCCCACACAGTCCCACAGGATAAACGTGGCTATGACCAGGCACACAGGTCCCTTCCAGCAGAAAGTGATGTCTTTACCAGCCTCAGCCACCACTCAAATTTTAGCCTCCTACCATTGATGCAGCAGCCCTTTATCCACCCACACACTCTGAAAAATCTTGTCCAGGATTCCCTGTTCTTGATGGATCTACAGCACTGGTTATCCATGGTCCCACTCCAGCTGCTGGCTCCCAGACTTGTTGGCTGATTCAGCTTGAGCTTTTCCAGCTCACTCCCCACAGTTATCCAGATGGCAGAGAGAGGGATGAGTGAGGATATAGGTTATGATATAGGATATAGGGCTTAGTGAGAGAAGCATATTCTTCTGCAACCTCCTCACCCTCAGATCATCCCTTGGAACCCCTCACCCCTCTCTTTTCCCACCTTTGGTCCTGCCAAACCACCTTGATCCCTCTATTTCCCCACCTTTGGTTCATTTTCTGAGAATCCCAGACTGGTTTGTATTGGATGGGGACTTGCAGCTCATCCAGTGCCACCCCTTGCCATGGTCAGGGACACCTTCCACTATCCCAGGTCACTCCAAGCCCCATCCAACCTGGCCCTGGACACTTCCAGGGATCCAGAGGCATCCATATATCCCATACAAAGTCCCATCCACCTCCAAAACCTCAAAGTGATCTTTACACACTGCCCAAACATTCTTCCCTTGCACCTCAAACATTGCACGAGAAGCCCCAGGACCTGGAGCTCACACCTCACTTCATATTTCAGATCTCCTGTCTCTTCCAGGAGGAATCTTCTCCTTGGATGGGGTGATCCAGCCCTTTTCAGTTGGATCAGTTGGGGATAGCTGGTTTTCACTGGGCCCCAGCATTCCCCTGCTTGTCCTTGTTCCTCTGATACTCCTGGTCTCCAATCCCATCCCATCCCTCACATCCCATCCCGAGTGCCCCCTGACCTAAGACAGGCTAGCCTTTCTCTTTAATCTTGAGAGCTTTTTAAAACAATCTCTGGAGAGGTTGGGCAGCAGAGAATTCCGGCAGTCCGAATCTGAGAATAAAATTTTGCTTTGTCATCAAGCCAACAAGGAAGATGAAACACTGGGAACAAAGTTAATTATACATTATGGGACCAATCCCTGTTGTTTTTTAAAAAATATAGAATCTTTTATATTGATAGAAATTAAGGGAGAATTATTGGATGTCTCAAATGTGGACAAAAGTTGCAGTATTTTATTACAAAACTTACAGTGGTGAAAAATGCAACAACCCTACTCACAAAAATAACTTTCAAAAAATAATGTACAACACAAAAAAAATTTCTTTATTTAATAGTCAGATTTCTAACACACTAATTGTTTTTTGTGGTGAATAACAAAAATAGTTAACCTAGACAAGAACATTTATAAAACTCCAAAGAACTATTTTTGTCTCCAGTTGGAACTCTATTAGCCTTCCCTGATAAATTAGCACAGGAGATTATTTTTTAAATGAATCTCTAATTAGACTTCATTAATGGCAATGTTATCTCTTGCAAATTCTTTTCTTTCATTAAGGAGATGCTTCCTACTTTTCATATGAAATATTCAAACCAATTATTTTAAGGTGAACACAACTTTAAAATCATACAGCCTGAAGATAGATGGTATTTTCAAAGACAGAGGAAGAACTGGGGTTGTACTTCCATTAACAAATGACCTGGCTGATTGTTTAGGCTTTAGCAATTGTCTCCTTATCTCATTTAATATCTAGGTGTCCCTCAATCCTGTGGCTTTAATAAGGAGAGAGATTATGGGTGGTGGGAGTTTTGAAAGGGTCTCCCTCTTTGAAACCTCCAGTAACCATTAGCCAGAACAAAACTTAGCAGTATTTTTTATTTATTTCTTTATTTAGCAGAAGAGATGGAGTGAGAGGGATAAGAAGAAAGAGAGATATTGATGCTCTTTGTCTCCTGGTAATA
This sequence comes from Hylia prasina, assembly GCA_013397195.1. Taxonomy (NCBI): domain Eukaryota; kingdom Metazoa; phylum Chordata; class Aves; order Passeriformes; family Sylviidae; genus Hylia; species Hylia prasina. The sequence continues at coordinate 15,682 of VYXD01007972.1, forward strand.
ATTCTCATGCAGATTAGAGCAAATATAATAGATACTTTCCTTAAAAAAAGCACATTTCTTCAATTTGTTTTTGAGTCTGCAAATGCAACAAGATTTTGTATAATCTATCAAAATGATCTGAGCAAAATGCTGTTATTATGTGAAGGAATAAAGGTAGAGAGACAAAGGATTCTCTGCTGAATACACAATGCACATGAATGCAAGACCAGAAAATGCTTTATTTTAGCTAACTTTAAATATCCCTGTTTTTACAGGAGCCTGTTCTGTTCCTTCTGACATAAAAGAAAGTGCTGGTCAACTGCCAGTTCGGGCACAGATGATTCTTTAAAGAAGATGTTATAGATAAAGGAGTAAAAATCTCTTGATTTTAGCTTCAGCCAGTCCTAGGTTTTGACACGTTATTATTTTTGGGTTGCCCTCTAGAATTTGTTTCCTGACTAATTTTATCTTTTCATAAGTAAATTCTTTTTCCATTCGTGTTTCTAAGACCTCTGTTTTACATTGCTTTATCCCATACTGAACCTCAGTCAGCTGGTGCTCAGTACCAGAAGTTTAGGGAAAAATAATATTAATATTACAACAAGATAAAAACAAGATAAAAATCCGGGGACAATTAGGATGCCAACCAGAACTAGGTCATTCATCTGTCAAAAAGATTCACTCATTCTCTCAAAGAATGAATTTTGGATGTCTGAATTCTTTTGTTCTCTCCAGTCCCAACTGATGGTGAATCTTGAGAAATGGTGATGGAAGTATGACAACAAAGAGAAGAAGGGAGACTCAAACACCTGGAAAAGGACTAGTCTTTAACCAGACCCCTACCTAGAAATAAGTTGTCCTTTGGTGCTCCACAGGCCTCAGGAATCCTTTTCAGAACATCAGTTTTCCCTTATTTCTCCCATCACCAGTTTATAATCCTGGATGTCCTCAAAGAGTTTGTCAAAGAATTGGTCCAATTTATTTGTAGGTAATTCTGGTGCCTCTCAGTTTGGGAAGAAGAGCCTGTTTTTCAGTAAAATGCTTAGTTCTGGCCATTATTTACCTCCAAGTAATTCTGGAACCTTCACGGATGAAGATTTTTGAGTAAGAATTACATGGCACTATATAGAAATGGCATCCAGGTGTGTTAAATTCTAGAACTTCTTTTGTGAGAAAATATTTAGTATTTGATAGAAATCTACTAATTTTTTGCTCTAGAGTTGGCACATTCCTCATTGGCTGAAATAGTGTGGAATAAGGGAGGGATTTTATTAAAATCAGAATTATCACCTGTTAATGACACTGTTGTTTTTGAGTGAGCTTCTCTCTTTTTTAGGTGATCGTGGGTTCTGACACAAAGCATTTAATTCTATATTGCTGGATTTATTCAGATGAATTTAAAAAAATACTTTGCTATGATTTGTTTACAAACTGGAAGAAATAACAAACTGAGAGGAGGGCATGGAAGAAAAATGCTCTCTAGAAAGCAAATGTCCTACTGGCATCAGACAGAGATTTGGACAGCTTTCTTGAACAGGTTGTAAAGAAGAGCCAGGAAACCACATTTCATATTTTTGGCTGCACCAGGGGAATGAACTGGACACATCAGCACCAAACTGAGTCTGTGGGTTTTTTTCTCCTCCTGACCGACCAAGAACTCATCATTTTTTTTCAGTTGCTATAAGCTGGTTATTTAAATGGACACACTGGATATAAATCAAAGTTTCTTCTCCTCTTGGATCTCGTGTTCCATGTGACCAAACGGATGCCTGAGGAAGATGCAGGATACGTGTGAGTCCCAAGGGATTCCTGAGCCAAAAGAGGGTTGTGTAAAGTTCCATGGAAAGGGAGTCCCTGCTCCTTTAAGGACATCTGGCCAAAGACCTTTTTCAGTGTAAAAAGGGACAAGTAAAAGGGAGAAGCCATCGACAAGGCAGGACAGGGACACAAACATGGAACAGGTGACAGGGAGACAGAACAAACTTGGTCACACTAATTGAGGAGGATGGGAGGCTGCTTATTCCAGTGAGTTTATCTAATCAGAGATATTGTCACCTGGGAAACAGGAACAGAGGAATAAACCTGACAGGAAGACAACCCCCAAATTTCATCAGTCCCACTGAGGGGCTGTTGAGGTGTCACAGTCAGTGTCCCCTGGGGGGATGTGCTCCTGTCTGTGGGGTCAAGCCTGCCAAGTGCCACGGTGTCCCTCAGCCTGCCCACCACACTCATCCTCCTTTTCAGTTTCTTTATGGATGTGCTGAAAACCACAGGTGCCAGCAGCCATCACCCTGAACTGCAAACCCTGAGCTGCTGTTGCATTCTCTCTGGGAGGGGCCTTGTCTTCTCGTCCATCTCCTTGATGACTGACACTGCAAGGATTCAAAACCCTTTAATGAGAGACCTTGCTTTGCAGAGAAACCTGGGAAGTCCAGGAAGGCTGTTCCACTTTAGCCTCCTTCATCCAGAGCTTTTTGTTTTATTCATTAAACTCAGCCAACCATTTCGGCTCCACAGACTCATTGAAATCCTTTTTCTGTGACAAGTCAGAAAACTATGAAAAGGTTTGGCTGTTGTTACAAGAAAATAATCACAGGACCGTAAAATCCTTGCCTTTCTGTTTATTCTGTGTGAAACTCCAGAGCTGCCTGGCTTTGATAAAATTTTATTGATAGAGTTCAGTTATTTTCTCTCTCTTTGTTTTTTCTGAACTAAAAGTGACCTTATTTAAAAAAAAAAATCATAGTATGTCCTAATAGGATCCACTTATCTTGTAGGGATATCCCTTATCTCTTTAGGGATAGGTGTCCAAATTAAGAGTTTTCTATCACATGACTGAGCATCTCTAAGCTACTTTTTTATTGATGGGTTTGAAATTTCATCTTTCTTAAACAAGCATTTTTTAGTACATTTACATTTTGGCACATTTTAGGTAAATCACACAGTTCTTAAATGACTCCTCCTTTGAAGACCTATCTTCAGCAAACTCTTTAAAAATAAAAATGTTAAGTATGTAAAAAACTGCTGTAGCTTAATAGAAACAGAGTATTAATTGTTCTACAAAATGCTTGATTAATTTCATTTATTTCATAGACATTTTTTGAAAGACATACAAAGTCTACTAGAAAGATCATGGAAGATAGAACAAAGTTCACATAGAAAAATGCAGGAGGAAAAGCAAATGTGCATTATTTATTTTAGAACATTATAATATAAGAAGAATTTTTTTGGAAGCTGAAGCTGGAGTTTTGAAATTCTCTGCTCTAGGCCATTTCATTTGGCTTGGAACATCATTCATTGTTAACAGTTAATATATCTACATCTAATGTCAAAATTGAGACTGTGAAAATTAGTGCCTTTGGAAATTTTGTTTATGTATCACATTGCAATATAGAACTGCTTTGGATTTGTATTTTATATAAAATCCCTGAATTTTATGCCAAACTGATGAGGAATATAAGGATTTCTTATTATTGATGCTTCTTAAAAGTGCTACGATGGTGCTGTAAAATTTCAAGAGCTCATACAAAGTTTCTTCATTTCCAAATCCATTAATATAATTTTAAATTGGAAAATAAATTAACAACTTCATCTTTGGAGAGAAGAATTTCATGGACGAATTTCATGGATGAATTTCATGGATGAATTTCATGAATTTCATGAATTTCTTCCCTGTTTACAATGCACCTTCAATGTATTTCCATTTAATTTTCAGATCGAAAAGGAATTCTGTCTGTTCCCTGGTACTGTTCCTACAATTGAAATGTGGATCCACACAATTCTGTGTTGTGCCCAGCAAAATTCTGTGTAAATCTGACTCCCATCATAAGGGAGGCTAAAAGTTTTCATTCATTAACCCATGAAATCTGAAGGAATCCTATTCCTTCTGGAAGAGAGTTAAGTGTGGGCTGTGTTCCGGCCCTCATACTTTTACCTCTGCTTTTCACAGCCCTCAGCTCTCTGCATCATTGGATAAAACTCTTCCCACAGGTGAGATCCTGCCATTTTTCCCAACATAATCAATGGAAGTTTGCCTGGGGGACACTGGGGTCCCAAATGAGCTGGTAGAGCTGGCCCCAGGAAAATGAAACATTAGACAATGAATTCAGGAAGACATTCAAGGAACAGAGGGTGATTTCAAACATGCCCTGGGTGAACAATCTCTTTCCTGAGTAGCTGCAAAGTAACTCTAGAAGTCAGAGTTCTCAGACATGCTCAATGCCCTGGAAGCTTGGAGATCCACAATAAGGATAAAACAGCCTCCATGATATTATCCCAGCTATTTGCTGAACAGCCTTTGACCGAACAGAGCCATGACTGCTCCCCAGTCCCTGTCTCCTCCATCTCCAGCCTGTACATTCCCTGCTGGAAATCTGTTCCCTCTGCAGATTCTCCTGCCACTGAGACCTGCTGGTTTCCCTTTGCTCAGGAAGGATCCTCTGGGGAGGATTTGTGATGACACCAGGGGTGGTTGTTCTGGAGGGAGCCAAGAACAGCCAGTGAGAAAACAAGTGTTTCCCTCAGGGTGGCAGATCCTTGTACCTGAGGCAACACTCATTCCGCTCAGAACCCCAGAATCACTGAGGTTGGAAAAGCCCTCCCAGATCATCGAGTCCAATCTGTGCCCAATTCCCACCTTGTCCCCAGCCCAGAGCCCTGAGTGCCACCTCCAGCCCTTCCTGGGACACCTCCAGGGATGGGCACTCCAACACCTCCCTGGGCAGCCCCTGCCAAGGCCTGAGCACCTTTTCCATGGAGAAATTCCTGCTGGTGTCCAACCTGAGCCTCCCCTGGCACAGCCTGAGGCCGTTCCCTCTCCTCGTCCCTGGGAGAAATCAGTCCAAATGCAAGATATTAAAATTATTTCTCCCCAATAAAAAATGTTTTCTGTGTGCCTGAAGTAACTGAACAAAGGAAGCAGATATTGCCTTCTTTAATTATCATCTCTGCCAGGTTAATTTCCATGGGGCAGGCTAATTATGGGAGCTTAAATCCTCATTGCTATTGACTTTTCCTTTTGTGTCAGGCTTGTTTATGCCTTCTTATATTTGAGATATTTGAGAAGATACTGAAAACCTGCAAACTTAGAGAAATGTAGGGAAAATCAAATAAGGTTTGAAGTGTTTTATCTTTTTTTTTCACCACATGTGACATGTGAAGATTAAAAGAAGACACAAAATCTTCCTGTGAGGAACATGAATGAGTAGAGTTAGTGTTAGTTCACAAGTGTTGTAAGCTGCACCCTGCATTTCCTTATAGCCATGTTAGGTGGGTTTAATGTGTTAAAATTTGTGTTTTCTGATTTTGAATGAGAGTAAACTGTATGAAATGAAATAGCTGCAAAGGCTGGGAGAGAACAGTTACCTGTAAAAGGAGTAACTTCTGAAAATATTCCTAAAATTTGAAGAGTTCCAGATCCTAATCATCAAAAATAGATAATACAATTTTTATTCTCCTGCACTGATAATTATCTGTTAAAAAAAGAAAAGAAGATCCTAGTTTTATTTCTTCTCCATGAGGACAAAGAAACACAGGACAAGATTATAAATACTACTATTCTTTTATGCTGGGGTAGAGTTTTCAGAAATGATAAGGCATAAAAACATTAGCACACTATAAAATATCAAAGGGATTTGTTCTTTTTTTTTGCCCAAGTTTATTATGCTAATAAACAGAAACAATTTCAAAGAATAATTTTATGTAGGTAAACCAATCATAATAATCACCATTTTATTCATACCATGTAACCCTCAAGAAATCTAATGTCAGGAATTCTCACACCTCTGAGTAAGAAATCCCGTAGTTCTTGTGATAAATCTGCATTACAAAACCCAGATATTGTCCCAGCATTCTTCTGTGATTTTCAGAAATTCCATAGTTGTTGGATGGGAAGGAAGGGAGGAAGGGAGGAAGGGAGGAAGGGAGGAAGGGAGGAAGGGAGGAAGGGAGGAAGGGAGGAAGGGNTTCATCACAGCCTGAGTCCTGTCAAGGTTAATTAGAAGGGGGTTTAATCTGTCTCACAGACTCAGTTATGTGACCATTTCCACACTGGGTTATATTCCTTATTCCAAAATTTTGCCACCTGCAGACTCACGTTTGGAATTTGTCTGGGATTTTTACCAAGGAAGGAAAACACACACAAGCAGTCCCTTGATACAGAATATCTTGATTTCTTCTGCTGTAATTCTTCATCCTACAAATACATGTTGAGCCAGCAAGTCAATTCATTAATATTTAAATAACTCTTGTTTAGGGTGGCTATAAATAAGGATTAATTGTGGTTGCTGAGAAGATAACTACAAGAGGCAGATTTCTAAATACATGTAAATACTGACTGCCATACTCAGGCTTCAGTTCTGCTGCTCACCTTCCTCAAGGAAAAATGTGGGGAATGGGAAGGTCTCCTGGAGAAGTAGCTGCTTTCTAACATAAAAAAGGTGAAAATTTGTTTGTTCAAACAATAAACAATTGCAGAGTTAAGATGGCTCCAAGTGAACCTGACTGCTCACAAACTGATATCTTGGATAAAACCTGAAGTTACAGTCACAGGAAAAAAACATGTGTTGTATGTGTTAATTGTGTGCAAGAACAACAATAAATGCATTTAAATAATTTATAAGAGGATTTTTAAAGCAGGAAAATTTCAGTGAAGAGGGAAGGAAAGGGAAAAGAATAAATGGGAGGGAATTTATTTAAGTTAGTGTAGGTGAATGTGTCATCACAGGGAGATGTTAGCGATCATCCCATTAAAGAAAAGAAATATGTTAAATTGATCAGCTATTGAATTTGGAAAAGAATATGTGAAATGCTCATTTTAAACTTTAAGGGTACTTGAAACTATGTAAAATATTATGCATATAAGGGTTACATTTTATCCCTTAGAATGGAAAAAACACATCTCCTGATGCATCAGAAGAGAATATAAATTGCAGAAATTCAAAGTGCACTTGTTAACATGAAGCTGTCCCTGTTTTCCATCAGATATTCTTGATCCGTGGCAGATGCCTCATACAATTCAATGTCAGCACTAAGCCAGTGCAGAATAAAAGGCTCAAGCAAAGTAGGACAGGTACAAAAATGAGCCCTGGTGTCATTTCCAGGCCCGGAATTGCTGTCATCCTCTCAGCATATCCCATGGCTGCAGGGGATTTGCTGAAATCTCGGTTTCCTGAGCAGCAGAGTTGCTGATACCCTTCTTTCCATGCCATCCCTGTAGTTTGTGTGCAGGCAGCCCCAGCAGAAGGGAGATCTGTGAGGTTTACCCACAATTACCCTGCTCCTGAAGAAAAATGACCTTTTTGATTCCAGGTCTTTGCTACATTGCCTGGGACTGCAACTAAGCTCAAGAGGAAGATCTCGAAAGTAATTCCAGTTCTGCAAGGTCAGTACTGACCTCACCACAACTCAGTGCAGTCAGCCTTCCCATCTGGATCCCTCGTTTGTCCAAGGCCAGGCTGGACAGGGCTTGGAGCAGCCTGGGATAGTGGAAGGTGTCAGGGGGTGGCACTGGATGTGTTTCAGGGCCCCTCTAAATCCCAGATTATTCTGGGATTCCATGGCCATGCTGTCCTCTGCACTGTGCCTCCTACTCCTGAAGGATCAGCACGTGGATGCTCGTTTGCCCTTTTTGAAAAAAGGGAAAGTGAAAAAATAATGTCTCCTTTCTGGAAGACAGATGCCAGGGAACCTGGGACTGGAAGCTCTGAGGTACAGGAGAACCACAGAGTCACAGGATGGTTTGGGTAGGAAGAGACCTTAAAGATCACCCAGCTCCATCCCCTGCCATGGGCAGGGACACCTTCCACTGTCCCAGGGTGCTCCAAGCCCCATCCAGCCTGGCCTTGGACACTCCCAGGGATCCAGGGGCAGCCACAGCTTCTCTGGGCACCCTGTGCTCCTGAGGGACTGATACAGAAAATTTGCAGCAGTGGCCACGTGGCAGCACAAATAAATGAATATATAAAAACCCCTGCTGCTACCCTCAATGACAATTTGAGGAGAAAAACTTCCCAGATGGTGAAGCTCAGCAATGGAATGTGCTGTCAGTACTTTGATATTAAGAAGCAGTTGCTTTGTGTTATATCACATGGTAACAGCCCATTTACCAGAATCCACAGCTATTAGAAAAAAAAAAAAAAAAAAAGAAAGAAAAAGAAAAAGATAATTTTGATATTTTACTATTTCTGGTATTGTATGCAATATGCATGGAGCCCTGTACCTGCTCTGTGTCCTTTTTCATCTCACAGGAAGAAAAAATGATATTTAGCTCTCCTTTGTTTTCGTAGCCAGGTGAAAAATACAGTGTGGGATCAAATGGAATTATGATTTCCCATTACTCGTCTGTGGAATCACAAAATGTGTATTTTAAACTAGCCCTTGATATTTTTGCACAAAAGTTTATTATGGAGTTGGAACTATTGTGTTATCCCTTCAAACAAAGTGCACCATCATAAATCAAATTGCAGAAGTTAGGAAGGCAAAATTCATAATTTCCAAGCTTTCATCTCCTGTGACTTATGATGGCCCACTTTGTCTCTGAGCAACTGTTGCCAAAAAAATCTGCATCTTAATCCACAATTCCAAGAAAGATGACACCCACTTTCTGTAAATGATAAAGGTTATAATGTATATTTCAAATCTTTTTGCTTCCTCTGGCTGAAAAATAACACCAATAAATTTTTAGGGTCTTTTGTATTTTTTTTTGTTGTTGTTGTTGTTTGTTACCAATTACCAACACCACCTAGAAATTAGATGTTTAAGGATGCAAGATGCTGATGTTTCTTTGTGAAAGTGAAAAAAGACAGTGCTTAAAGCAAGGTAAAGTGTCAACAATTCATGCTCACTTTCTTATACTTTGGAAAGTTTTCCAGAACTCCTCTGGATTATTCCCAACACTACAGAGGTGTGCTGTGTGTATTTTCAGGAACTTTTTTCACTTGCTTATTTTGCTTCCCTGATTCCAGGGAGAACATACAGGACATAAAATTCGGGTTGACTCATGTTAAGAACTTTCTCTGAGGTTGTCACCAGAATTAAGGGGAGCTCGTAGCACACACCATGTCACAGCCACACAGCACCCGCAGTAACCTGCACATCTGTGGGATTTATGGAGTTGTGTCCTTGCTATCCTCTTTAGTCCTTGGGTACAATGTTGATAAACAGCAGAGGACATGTTGGAGCTGCTGGATGCTTTTTCCTGACACACACGACCCAGGTCATGAGCCTGTTGCACTTCCCACTCGCCCATTGCTGCTGTGGGGTGGCAGATCCAATGGAAAACCTTTGGAAAATCAATGCCCTGCTAAAGTGAGGAATAACAGGGAGCTGGGATGCCTGAAGACACTCCAAGGAAAACTTGAGCTCCTTCTGAGAGTGGTGTGGTTATACACACATGAAATTAATTACATGTCAGGCATTGCTGGATTGAGGTCTCGAGATAAAAAGCCATCTGGTAGATTTTCATTACTTATCATAACATCCTTGCTGAAAAAAAGCATAAAAACTCATTACAGAGTACAGGCTGTAATATTAAAATCTAAATTGCAGAAAACACAAGAAATTAAAAAGTGTAATGAATATAGCACGTTGTGCAGTTTAAGATTAAATTAAATTCAAATCATTTGTTAAAATGACTAAGTAATAGACCACATTGTTGCATTTAATTTTGGGGATAAAAGTTGCTGTGGAAATCATTGTATTAACCATATAATTATCTACAGATTGGACAAGCAGTGAAAATAATCAAAGTTTAATATTCTGTACTGCAGATGTACACAGTAGAATAACAAAATTTTTCTACAATGATGTACAAAAATAGCCTAGTGAGATTACTTACAATTTTTTGCAGTTATTTTAAGAACTTTCCATTGGATCCCCAATCATTTATCAACCAACCACCTGTTGCTTGAGAAATCAAGCTAAAAAAATATTTCTTGAAGTCATGGACTAAGTTTTCATAATTTCTATACTGCATTCACAAAACCCCAAAAAAACCAAACGATAAAAAATCCCCAAGTTAATTAATGCCATAAGAAGATCTTCTTATACAATTAATAGATCTTCTCCTAGAAGAAGTGACAAAGACATCAGTGATTTTTAATTTCTGCATCATTTATTGGCGTTGAAGGAGTCGTTCATACAAGTTATTTGAATTTGGACAAATGTTAATTGTTAATTCTATAAACTTTGAATGCTACCACTCTCTTTAGAAGGTGAACCTTCTTATTGTCTCATCAGTGTCTGTCTATAATAATAGCTAATAAGGGACAAAGCATTTAATCTTGTAAAATGTTCCTGGGACTCCACCCTTATCCATGTTTAGATATTCCTTGTTTTCCTTTTCCATTTCCCTGATAATATTCCATTAGATACTATCAACTGCACCATAGTAGTTTTGGAAAACACATGATCTTATTCTACAGGTTTAGAATAAGGTTTAAGTTAAAAAAACCCTGAATGTAGAAAATGAAAACGTAATCTTGCAGGATATAATTATCAATGATATTTTCAGAGTATTAAAATCCAGCCTCAGAGGTTAATCAGGCAATTGAGAGTTGCAGATTTCTCTTTTTATGATGAGAAAAGCTCTTGTATTTTGTGAAGTAAGGAGGATTAAGAATAAAAGTAAATGGTTCCTGTGAGGAAATTTTAAAGGAGCTGAAAATCATTTTTCAGGTTTTTTGCACTTTGATGGAATATTCAGGAAGGAAGGAAAATAAAATGAGTCAGCTTAAAATAGTGTACTCTCCTTATTGTTATTTCCATTTATATTTTCTAAGTGAGTAGAACAGCAATAAAATGATGACATTCTTTTGCTAAGAGCTATACATAGTAACATTTTAGAAAGCTTCTTGGACTGCACATGTGAACATCTACAGGGAATCCCACAATCCCAGAATACTTTGGGATGAAAGGGACCTTAAAGCCCCTCCAGTGCCACCCCCTGCCATGGGCAGGGACACTTTCCACTAGCCCAGGCTGCTCCAAGCCCTGTCCAGCCTGGCCCTGGGACACTTCCAGGGATCCAGGGGCAGCCACAGCTTCTCTGGGCACCCTGTGCCAGTACATGTTCCAATATGCTTTATTATTTTCTTTTAAAATTCTTGTACATATTTGTGCCTATACTGAAACACAAAAGTGTACAGCACTTTAAACACAAATTTTACTATAACAAAAAAACAGAGCACTGTTTATTATGTTGTGGAATTAAATTGAAATTACCTTCCCCCTGAGACCACTGATATCATGGCTTGAACAATGCTAAAGGAGATCCATTTCTCCAGAAGTGCAATTCCCTGGACATGGAGAAATCCATCTTGTGTCATCAGAAGAGTTACTGAACGTCCCAAGCCTGATCTGCAAACAGACCAAATGTCACAGTCAGACAATCAGGCTCCCAGGAAATATTGATTTATAGCTGGAAAAGGCACAAGAAATGCAGGGATTAGCAGCATTCCAAGCACAGCTCAGTGTCATTAAAAGTTTGATCTTTATCCCATTGTGGCAGGGGAGGTTTAGATTGAAGTTTAGGGAAAACTTCATCATAGAAAGAGGTGTCAGCCCTGGGCACAGGTGCCCATGGCAGTGGTGGAGTCCCCATCCCTGGAAGGATTTGGAATATGTCTAGATGTGGCACTTGGAGGCATGGGGGGGTAATGGTGGCTTTGGCAGTCCTGGGGGAATGGTTGGTTTTGGAGGGTTTTCCAGCCTAAAATATTCTGTGGTTGTGATTCTGTGTCTTTGTGTTGAAGGTACAATTTTTGAGGGAAGATGTTCTTGCAGCTGCCAGTCAGCCATTTGCCCAGAAATGATTGCCTGCACTGGCACTGTCCAGGTGATTAATTTGGTACTAATTTGAGTGAAGTATTGACAGGAGTTAGTTCAGAATAAGCAAAAAAACTTTGGTGGTGTGGATCAGATTTATCTCCAACCTAAAATCAAATGGACTGAATAGCTGATTTTGAGGGCCTGGCCATTAGAAAACCACATGGAGCTGTGTCATATCAATGAATTTGGATCATTAATTCTCTGAATCACAGAACCACTGAAAAAGCCCTCCAAGACCACTGAGGGACTGATCCCACCTTGTCACCGTGTCCAGAGTGTCACATCCAGGCTTTCCTTGGACACCTCCAGGCATGGGGACTCCAACTCCTCCCTGGGCAGCCCCTGCCAATTCTAAGCAGCACCTTCCCTGGTGCTGGGAATAAATTCAGATAAATAAATGCCCATTGTGCCTACTGAAAATAATTTGTGTGAGGCCTGCCTTGGAGATCCTCTCTGATCTTCTAGGCATGTCCTTAGACATTTGGTTATCTTTTGAAATTCTAGGTTGTTCAAACCTAGGAACAGCTCTTGAAATGTGTTTAGTTTTGTAACTTCTCCAGGTAGCCAATAATCCTTTACAATAACATCCACAGCTCTCTGCAGACCACAAAAACCCTCCTGGAGGAGGCTGCAGGGAAAGATAACTTTTCACTACTGACTTTAAATCAAGTTTTCAGAGCAGCAGCAGAACTCAAAGATATTGTATCAGGCAACCCCCATCCATAAAGACCCCAGTGTGCTCCATAAAGGAATTACCTCAGCTCCAAGTAGAATAGGGAATCTTTTCAATGGTGGGTCTCAGCACCAAACTCAAAAGGAATAAAGTAAACAAACCTCATTCAAAGGATTCAAGATGTTCTAAGTAAGCTAAATGTGTTTGCTTGAAATGGAATATGGTTGAAATCTAGGCTTACATCTCTTTGTCTTGGAAAAAAATTATGAGTCTTTAATCATGGGAGATAGTCAAAATGGAACAGCCTCAGTGAGAGGATTTGCCTGCAGTGAAGGAATCTTTCAAAATGATTATTTCTTTTCCCTGTTTTTAATTCTGCCAGTATTTTCAGGGAATGCAAAAAACTTGGAGGGGTGTTAACAGAAATCCTACAGTGAAATGCATGTGCCATCTACTGCAGGAAAGTAGTTAATACTTAATAAAGCACCGCAAGGAACATGGGGGAAATGAATCTATTAAGTGTGAATTGTTAAAAAGGGCAGTGGGTACCAGTGTGCTTAAGTAGCACCAGAAAGAAAAGGTTGTTAAAATTATACTCCTCTGGAATAGAGGAGTTGAAGAAAATAAGCTAATATGGGATAAGGAAATAAAAAGGCAAAACCATGCACTAGATGAAAAAATTGTAACAGATAGTTCAGCTGGCATAGGGGAAGCGTTTGCACATTCCTGCAGCAGGTAGGAAATAACCCAGGAAGGTATCAAGGAAGAAAACATGAGGAGAAATAACTGCAAGGTGCAGTTCATGTAGGGATCAGGAGAATTTTTTGCTATGGCATCAAGAAGCCCTCCTCAAATCCTGAGGCAAAAACAAGGAAGGCTCAGGATGCAGAATAGAAATGTGCTGAAATTCTCGACAATTTTGCAGAATAATTAAAAGGATAAAGCTGCTTCTCTATTAAATCCAGAAAAAGCATTATAGAATAAAATTGCATAAATTATTGATTCTTTAAGTAATAGATGTGCTGAAAGGACTAGTGCAAGTAATTAATTAATTCAATGGTCAGACTAAGCAGATCATTTTCTCTCTCCCTCTGTTCTTTCCACATTTTTTGCACATTTGGCTGTAGATAAGTGGTAATGATAAATATTCTACTGAAAACAGTGAAGTCAAGGGAATGGATAGTTGGAGAAGAATTCAGGATTCATTTTTCTTTGACTTTGAGTTGATCAGTGTGAAAAGCTTTAGACTTAAAAAGGAAAAGGTGCTGGGCTTAGTTTTTTCCAGAAACTATCTTTGTTCCTCCTACAAGGTATTATTTTGAGGATGCAGCTTTTACAAAAGAAAATGTTAACCACTAGTGGAGAAAAAACAACCCCCATTCTGCCCTTAGGAGGACATGTCAGGGTTCATACAAGTTATTCAAAAGGCAAAATGTGACTATTGTATTTCTTTTCACATTTTTATTAAAAATCTAATTCCTCCTTTTATGTGTATTGGCTTTTGTCAAAAATGTCATTTCTGGTGGATCAAATTATTTGCCAATTCATGTTCAATTCACCAAATTGCTTTACAATAAAATAGTAAAGAAAACAAAAATCCATTTGCTTGTTTTGATGTTGACATAATGTCCTAATAGAATTTCTACAAAGTCACTAAACCTAAAGTGGATTTTAAACAACAAAAGGGTGTAATTATTCATTCTGTAAGAATAATTTAAACCGTTGTTTTCTCATTGGATTGAATAATCAAATTTTTGGACAGATCCCAAGAAGAGCTGGTATCTTTTTAACCACTTTCTAGGCCCCTGATTCATCTTCCATATTCCTGTGTCCAGTTGGCTCAAGAGGATCCATAAAACTGTCTCATCCCCCTGCCTTCACCCTCCCTCAGAAGTAGCCTCAAGTTGTGCCAGGGGAGGGTCAGATCAGATGTCAGGGAAAATTTCCTCACAAAAAGCTTTGCCAAGCTTTGTGCCAGGCTGCCCGCAGTGGTGGAAGTGTTCCAAATCCCTGGAAGTGCTCATAAGCCATCTGGATGGGTTCAGAGGACAGGGTTCAGTGGTGACTATGGCTGGTTGATGGTTGGACTTGGTGATCCCAGAGGGTTTTTCCAGCCTTAGTGCCACAACACAACATTAAAGAACTTCACAAGGGCATGGCAATGAGCAAAGCAGGAAAACCCCTAAAGTTATTTATAAAACTCAATTTTATACATTTCCAAAGGTACCTGTGGATTGGAGGATGAAATCCCACCTCCCAAACCACATTGGTCAAAACAACTGTCAATCAACTTTCTCCTCCTACCTAAAAATATGTAAACAATGAAGGACAGTTAGGAAAACAAAGCTATTGTTTATAGTAAAAAGTGTGGGAAAGTAAAAATTCTGACCCCAATATGAAACACAATTCAGAAGGCCTAGAAAAATCCTCAAAACCAGGGTGACACCTTAGGACTCTGAGATTCCATTGCTTGGGCTGTTACTGGGCTGCACAGGGAGCCCCAGAGTGGACAGCATGGAAGTGCTCAGGTTCTCAGGTTGTTCTCTGTGCAGGAATCCTGGCCTGAGCTGTGTTTCCATGATTAAACCCTCTGCTCTCCACCACTAAGGTTGGTGTTTATCCATCATCTCCATTCCCAGCTTTCTGAGCCCTGCTGGCTCATATCAGCACATGACCCCATAACCTCTGATAAGCTCCTGGGAGATGATTGCCTCATCCATTTTTCATTTTCTCTTTTTTCCTGATCCTAAGGAAATGACAAGTCCGGAGATGTCTTCATGCATAACGTATCCCAAAGTGACAGCTCCACTCTCACTCAGGCTGTCTGTACAACCCCATCCTGTGAGCTGTGGGGTGAAGTAAAAGTGATGCTGGCTGCAGAGGAATGTGTGATTATCCTTCCCTCAGCTCCTTGGTGGGAGCATCCCAGTGATTTGTGTGCTGCTGGAACTCTAAATCTGCTTTCTCTGCTCAAACCAGCATTAAGTGAGAGAAGCTGTCAAGAGAAGCTTCAGCCAGATCTGAACCTTCTGCCCTTTCTCTCTGCACTGTGACCCTGGGAAATGAAAAGTTTTGTCTCTTCTGGACAAGTGTAAGTCTGAGAACCACTAAATTACTGAATCATGGAATCATTAAGGCTGGAAAAGGACTCTGAGATCACCAAAATGTACCATCAAACCAGCACCACCACCATACTTCCAATACAGACATCTTCCATTTTAATTCACTTAAAAATAATGCTTAAAAAAATAATAACTTAAAAGTAGCATCTGGTTTTGAGCTGTCTTTAGCACCTTTGAAACCGTCTTGAACTGTAATTGTGTACTTTGGATGGGATGAATAACCATTAAATTTGTCACTGCTAAATTATTTTTGTGGCACATATTTTCCAGCTGAGCATCAATTTGTTGGAGTAGACTTGTTTACATTAAAAGCAGTGAATTTACAGTGATCTATGTACATGTTCTGATATCAATATAATTCAATTAACATATTAGTATAATTAATTATCCTAATGAATCAACAGATGCATTAATAACAAGCTTTTATATTAATATATTTAACAGGATAAACAAACCCACTAGTAAATGTTCTTGTATTACTGACCTTAACAAATTAGTAGAGAAAACATATTTAAATCTTTGAAAGAATTTTAAAGGAGGCTTGAAATGTTTCTAACAAATTCCTCTCCACTGCCTAATGCCATTTTTGAGAAGACATAGAGACGGCTTTTTTCAGCAAAGTCAACTTGCCACATGTCCCAGTGAAAAATAATTTGTTCTACTTGTCATTGTGATGATTTTCTGGGCTAGTAAAAAAAACCCCAAACAACAGAGATTTTAGTTCACTGACAATTGTAAAGAAAAAATGAGAAATAAGCTTGTTTTTGTTTTTTTTTTTCCTGAGCTCTATCTAATTTTCTTCTCAAAACAGGATTTTACAAGTAGTGGTTGTCCTTCAAGGAAATCTCGGTAAGTGGATGACGTGAAAGCTTCAATTTTTACAGGAGTTATGAAAATCATATTTTTATGTAGAAAGTACAGAAAGTACTAAATGCTAAATATTCCTCTGCATAGTGTGAGCCTCTCCAAATCATTCCAATTCTAATATCAAATTTCACCTGCGAATTTTAATTAAGCATTTCTGCTCTTCAAGCAGTGCAAGTATCCAGGTTTTAACCAATCTAATTATGGTTCTTCCTTTCAGTGGCACAGAGAGAGAATATTTTTCTTGCACATTTTCCTCCCTGGAATGTAGACAACAGTTACATGTTTCCAAACTGTGCAAACATTTCAAAGGCAAATCAAGGAGCAACAAAGGAGAGCAAAATGCTAATTTGAAAACAAAACTGAAACACTGTCAACAAAATAATAAATGCCACATTAACTCCACTGGTGTCTGTCAAGAGCTATTTATGTTTCAGATAGTATTCTGAAAAAAAAACCAAAACCAAAACAAAGGAAAACCTTTCATATTGTGCCTTCCACTTTATTTTAAATCATTCAGGTAGCTGGTAAAAAAAATATTATTTTTTGCACCTCCTTTATGAATTGCATTTCAAAATATAGGAGATACTGGAATCAAGTTCAATAACTTTTATTGCATTACCTGTGACATCCTGAAGAGAACAGTGAGCTCTTGGTGGCATAACAGATGTAGGAAATAGAGGAACGTGGTTTTTTAAGAGCCTCACAAGCGCTCACTGGAAGTCCAAGAGCAGCCCATGAGAGGCACAGTTACTTCTTGGTGTCCTCAAGGATTTCAAACCTCAGCTGCTGTTATTGAAAAGCAAAATAGAAAATCTCAGAGAAAGGATTGATAATTGTGCTTGAACTGCGGGTCAGCTTTTCAATAAAAGCTAATTTAATTGTCTATTCCACTTGTTTAAGTGAAGAGGTTTAGAGAGCTCAACACTGCAAGCAGCTTTTATATATATATAGTACATACATTTACACACAGTTACCTGCACAGGGAGACCCTGCCTGGAATACAGGGCCATAAGAACATAAGACGGACATGGAAATGTTGCAGCAAGTCCAGAGGAGGCCATGAAGCTGCTGAGGGAACTGGAGCACCTCCCCTCTGGAGCCAGGCTGGGAGAGCTGGGAATGCTCAGCCTGGAGAAGGGAAGGTTGTGTGGGGACCTCACAGCAACTTCCAGGGTCTGCAGGGGCTGCAGGGAACTAGAGAGGGACAATTCATCAGGAAATAGAGTGACAGGAAAGGGGAAATGGCTTCAAACTGCCAGAGGGCAGGGTTGGATGGGATATTGGGAAGGAATTGTTCCCTGTGAGGGTGGGCAGGCCCTGGCACAGGGTGCCCAGAGAAGCTGTGGCTGCCCCTGGATCCCTGGAAGTGTCCAAGGCCAGGTTGGACAGGGCTTGGAGCACCCTGGGACAGTGGAATATGTCCCTGCCCATGGCAGGGGTGGGACTGGATGGGCTTGGGAGTCCTTTCCAAACCAAACCATTCCATGATTCTGTGATTTGGGAACGTGCTTTACTGGTGAACAGGGTGGTGGTGCTGGGCTGATGGTTGGACTTGATGACCTCAAAGGTCTTTTCCACCCTTAGCTAGTCTATGATTCCTTGACCTGTTACTATTCTGAAGTGTTTTATGATGGGTCTGTGTAAAATTTTTTTAACTTTTTAAGACATCACCCTTCTCCTTCTTGCAGCAGTTTTATACCCCTGTGGAAGCATTGGTTTCCCTGGCTGTTAGCTGATTTTTTCCAGATCCTGGGACAGTAAAGAGATAAACACAAGACTGTTTAAAACCTTGTGCTGGAGGTTTTAAATATGAGTTCTAGACAAGGAGAAGCTATCAAAATAGCTACAAATCCACAAGTGCTCATTTTGTTCTGGATTTCTTTTGCATTTCCTATTATTTCTTCTTGTTTCAAATGGTGCTTCATTACCTCCTCATTTTTGAAATGAACTTTTGCATGCACTCAGCATGGAAAGAAGACAGAAAGACAAAAAATATTCACAGCAAAAACCCAGTATAGATAAGACTTCTTTCATTTAATAGTACTATACACTATAAATGCAATTTGGAAGAGGAAAGAGGAGCTGAAAAGTTTTTGTTTATATCAGTCTTCCTCATTCTAAATGTAGTCCACAGGACTTGGTAATCTATCTGTTGCCCTGCAGAAATGTGCAGGAAAAATGCATCTTTCAGTAAATGAGATCCTCACTCAAAAAAAAAAAAAAAAAAAAAAAAAAAAAAAAAAAAAATAAAATGAGCGTGCAGTAGAAATAGTGG